>APFE030494122.1:258915-287087 GCA_000404065.3 Pinus taeda | reverse complement strand
CGACCTACAACTCATGTAGGCTCAGAAGCCCAACAGTCGCATCTATTCAAACACCAACGTTGTGTATAAATATAAGAGGACTTTTCCTCATTTACACTCACTCATCTCATCACATCTCTCTCTCTCTACTGCGCAGAAATGAGTCTCCTTTCTACTGCGCAGAAATGGGTCTCTCTCTCACACGTGAAGCCGGAAACTGCTGAAACTGAAGCTGCAACTGCAGAAGTAAAGATTGACCTGCGTGGACTAGAAGATCTCCTCCTTGGAACTGCATTGTAGGTCCATCTAGATCTCCTCTAAAAGCCGCAACTTTTGGTGGTGGAATGAAGTCAATCTGACGAATGGTTTGCAAGATATTGACTGCCCTAGTTTGAAGCCGGAAACTGCTAAAACTGAAGCTACAACTGCAGTAGTAAAGATTGACCTGCATGGCCTAGAAGATCTCCTCATCTGAACTGTGTTGTAGGTTCATCTGAACCTCCTCTGGAAGCCGCAACTTTTGGTGGTGGAATCAAGCCGATCCGACAGTCGGTTTGTGAGATATTGTCTGCTCTAGTTTGATAATGAAGCCGCTAACGCTGATGTTGCTAATCTAGGGTTTGCTACTGCTGATATAAATCAGATTTATTGTGTTATTTCTCTCTGCTGAATTATTGAAGATAAAAGAAGATTTGATCAAAGGGTTTCCCCACACATTGTGGGGTTTGTCCCTGGCTAGCCGCCACATCTTGTGTCTCTTGTCTTGGCTTGTTTTTTGTCGATCGTTTAATGTTCTATCTGCACTTTACTTTATGTACATGTGATTGCTAATATAATAAGAAAAAGAAGTAAACTGTTATAAGCATAGAACATACCATAACTTAACAAAAGAAAATCTCAAGGCTGAGTTGTGGAGCACACAAACTGAAAAGATGAAGGAAAAAATCCAAAGTTGGGGAATGATGTGGCTGAACATTGCAGGCAGGGTGACTCTAATTGAAGCCATGCTCACCACGTTGCCAATTTACCAATATGCCACTATTTTGGCTCCGGCCAATATTCACAAACAAATGGAAATCATAATCAAAGGTTTTCTTTGGCAGGGAGCAAAAAAGGAGACTAAAAAATTCAGCTCTGGTAAAATGGGATCAAGTAATTTTGCCCTACGAGAGGGGAGGCTTATCTATAAGGCTGTCCAGATTGATGAATGCTGCTCTAGGGGCTAAAATTATATGGAGAATGGTAACTGGTAAGGACAGCTGGTGGAAACAAACTTTGGCTTTGAAGTATATGAACCATCAGAGAACTCACTTGCTGGTTGAAAGTGTCCCAATAAGGCCAAGCATACAAGTATGGAAGCTAGTTAAAAAATGATACCTACTATCATCAAGTACACTTCGAAGATGCCCGGCAATGGTAAAAGTATCAAGGTATGGGAAGACAGAATCATGGGGAAGGAACCTTTAACACCCCTTCCAGGCTGCCAAGAGATAAAAGATTGGATGCAAGCCAAGGGGATAACCTCCCTGCATTCTATCTCTTGTTGGGAAAACAGAAATTGGCAAGATTGGCATATTCCAAAATCTCCCTCCAATTTTAAGAAGCCAATGAGGTCTCTTAGTGCACCACCTCAAAGGATCAGCCCCAACAAACATGGAGGATGAAGATACAATCATATGGGATCCTAGTGGAGGTGCCTACTCAGTAAAGTCCGGATATAACGCTCTCCAAGCTCAGTGAAATGAACAAGATTGGGCACCATGGAAATCCATATGGAAAACAGAAAGTCCCCCTAAAGTTAAAATATTCAATTGGACCCTACTAAAAGGAAAAATCCTTACTGCTGAAAACCTTAAAAGAAAGGGATTCTTAGGTCCGTCAAGCTTTTCAATTTGCCTAAATGAAGAAGAATATATGCAACACCTTTTCCTGGATTGCCCATTTACTAGAGAGTGCTAGACGCAACTTTCCAGTCCCCTGGAAGTGGAACTCAACTTCTCCAGAACCTTCAATGACTTCTTTACTGAATGGAAAAAAAATAATCCTTATTCAATGAAGAATAAGCAAACCATTAAAAGGTTTTGGGAAAGTCTCTCGTCTTTCCTATGTTGGAAGATATGGCTCTCAATAAACAAAAGCATTTTCAAAGACCAAGTCCCAAAGATTGGAAGAGTTCTATCAAAAACTTGGGGACTGACCTCAAGTTTTTTAAACATGAAAGGACTAAAAGCAATAGACAGTAGTCTTCTCCAGCAAGAAGAAAGGAATTGGATCAATAGAGCAACTATAAGAGGTAACTGGAATATCAATCCCAATGACAGACCCCCAATCCAGAACTGGAAAATAAGATTAAATAAGGAAGAATTCATAACATGGAAAGGAAATTTGAATAGGCATTGTCTCTTTTTCGATGGG
This sequence comes from Pinus taeda, assembly GCA_000404065.3. Lineage (NCBI taxonomy): Eukaryota > Viridiplantae > Streptophyta > Pinopsida > Pinales > Pinaceae > Pinus > Pinus taeda. Next base: position 284,693 of record APFE030494122.1, on the reverse strand, counting down.
GCCTCCAAAAATAATCCGGGTAGAGCAGGTGCAGGAGGGATCCTCCTCGAGCCAGGGGGGGAAAATCTTGTCACTTATGAGTGGGGGTTGGGGGAACCTCCAACAACAAGGCAGAGGCATATAGCCTGCTAATGGGAACCAAGATCCTAAAAAAAAAAGGAAATCAGAGATCCAATAATAATGGGAGACTCAGCAATTATAATCGAAGCAATGGTCAGTAGAAGAAACCCTCCAAATGTTGTCATGCATCGAATCTTTAAAAGAATAAGGCAAAATTTGGCAGGCCTAGGAAATGTCACATTCAAGCATATACTGCAGGAAAACAACAGTACAGTGGACCACCATGCAAATATGGCAGTCTCCAGGGCCGAAGGGAAAACAAGAGAGGATGTGGAGGTGTATCATACATCTATTCCTTAGTGCTATTGACCCTGCAAGAAGATCATGACAAAAATCTCATAACCCTATGACAATCTGTGGTTCAAAACAAAACAGATATGCAACATCATTACATATCTTTGCAAGGATATACTTTCAACTGACATAGCATGGAGATCCCGTGACTCCACACAAACCTCTCTGTGCACAATATGCCACTGCAACAGCTCGAAGATTGACATTTTATATTCAATCGTGTTCCTCCAGGTATGCATCATCTCTAAGCGGTATGTCCCTTCATTCGCACTCCTCCCTCCTTTATATCTCGGGCTTCCCTATTCTATTTCCATTCACAGTCTGCTCTTCACTCATCCTGCTGAACATTTCTCCCAATGAGCTCCATGCTTCTCTGGTTCTATCTCCCATCATCGCAGTCCAGGCTCCACTCTTATTCGCTTTCTTGCTACCCCGCGGCGTGATCCCATTCCTTCTCCAAGCGCGTTGTTTGCCGATTGATCCCATCCTCTTGCCCTCAATACTTCAGCGAGCTTATCTCCTTTGCTCTGTTTTCATCTTGGTTGTTGCACATCTCTCCACTTGCCTCTGGCATCCTCATTTCCCCCTCCTTCATCGTTGTCTGTGCTGCTAAGATTATTCTTCTCTGCTCCTTGTTTCAGTCCAAACCAACACATTGTTGCTTCTCCAAAGGAAAGGTAAAACAACGTTTCTACAGCAAGAAGGATCATTGGTGTCAATCTAACAAGGACAAGGGAACATTAGCAGGGCATTTTTTAAGCGGAGATAATAGAAAGCATCAACGCAACACAAAGGATCAAGTCATATTTCAAAGGAAAGTAGAAGGTCATTCAGAAATGGATTTAAATCCAGTTGCTCGAGCCCCTCAAAACAAGAAATGTGCCACTTGCAGAGCCAATAAATTTATGATCAGCAAGATAAAAAAGACAATTCAAGATCTGAGGTTTCAAATGAGGGCTGAGAACTATGATCTGAAGAGACACTGGGAGAGTCAAAACGCAGAAATAGATTCCCTCAACAACAAATGCACTCACCTTGAGGAGACAGTGAACTACCTCAAAAACATTACGCTAAATCAGGAAGGAGAAAACTCAAACTACCAGAGTAGCAAACAATGATCTCAGCAAGATCAATCAGTGAACAAATATTAAACTGTCTTTAAGTGTTTTAGAAGTCTGATAGCCATTAACAATTATGTTAAGTAAGTGTATTTTATTGTTGTCCCGGTTGGTAAGGCAGTATGCCATAAATGTAATAGGAATCTCTAGAATTTTTGGAATCAAGTCTAAAGGTTTCCGGGACTGCGTTCCCGACCTTCTATCCTTCAGCATGACTCCATGCTGAATCAAATGTAATAGGAGCTTGCTCCTCTTTCTTTTTTGGAATATATAAAGCCATAACCGATCTTGGAAAAAAAACAAAAGGATTACACAAGTGTTGGAGGGGCTACATAGCCACATAGAGAGGCTACATAGCCACACGGAGAGGGTGGATTGGGCACTATTCTTCTTCATCACTCTTGTTGTAGGTGGAGTGAATGGGAACAAAGGGATGGACCAATCCTTATAGGGGATAGCTCCAACAGGGTAAAGATCATTCCACTCCTAGTTCGATCCAAAAAGTTGTGGAAGGTTTTAGACACAGGTGGGGGCAATACACTCTCTTCAACTCCAAAACCCCTCATTGTCCAAAGTGCATGATCAAATTGAGCATGACTACGGTTCAGAACTCAGCAACTTTAAAGGTAATATTTGTGGTCAAGGTAAGTCATTTCTCAATAACCAAACTATTTAAAAAACCCTATTTTTTTTTTTTTTAAGATCTATTTGCTAGCTGGTGCTTCAAGTTTCCTTCACAAAATAGCTAGTTAAACCTTCAAATATTGAACATAAAATATAGATCTAAACCAAGGATCAATGTACTGATCTTTTAATCTTTATTCCACACTATCTTCATGGGTATATTAAGTGTTAATATACCATTGTAACATAACAAGTTTTGCAGATTTTGTTAAGGTTCAAGGCACATTGCAAGTAAGTATCACCATTAGAATCTTGTAGCTAGTCTTTAAATTGATTTTACTAGATAATTGCTTTCATTTGAAGCTAAAAGACATCATTTCCGGCCATTATAACTTTAATACATACCGTTAATTTTGAGTGATTTACCTTGTTGGTTCATATTAATTTACTGCATATTTTACACTGTAAAACCAATACAACATCAAACAATTAACTCCTCCATTTCACCCAAAACCCCATAGAAAGGCGCTAATCATTCTTGACTGGGTGAAGTCATCATAAGAGAATCCTCCTACAGTTTTTTAGGACAGACTTTGCCATGAATAGTGGTGACTTGGGCTGAGCTGACAATGGGCCCCTATCTTGTGTGTGCCAATCTTAGTAGGTTGCAAGAACTTTGGAAACCTTGTTTGTTAGATCAATAACAGGATCGAAAAGTTGAATTATAACTAAGGAATTACCTATTCAACAAGAACGAAATCAATATAAGTGCACATTTAATAATGTATTTAAAGAAATTTTGTAGTTATCAACGGACCCACAGAGTAGCATCTTCACTAAAGGTCAAAAGGACATCAATTTTAGGATTAACTATTGGGAGAGCACTGAAGCAAAAAACAATGGACTTCATCAATTATAAGCAAGCAATGGGGTAAACCAAGAAAGACGAATTATTGACACTGAAAGTTATGTTGCTTGTTAGTCATGTTTTGTGGTCATGTAACCTATTGCTTGTATACTTTCACATATATGTGTAAAAGCATTGTTAGCACTAATTTTTACATTGCTGGAGCTCATATAAACTTTTACAATCAGCTGCAAAAATCAGCGAACATATAGGAAAATCTGCCCTATGTGTCAATGGCAAATCCTCCTCTGCGTTTGGGTTGGTGCTTGTTGACCTCATGGGGGTGTCCCTAATGATTGTACCTACTATTCTAACCTATAAATCTGCAATTAAAGACTCAAAAAACAACAAGACAAAGGCTATTTAACCAACAAGTTAGTGGCCAAACAATTATGTGAAAATTCATAAATTAAATATGTGGAACAACCCTCAGAAATGCCTCTAAGATGGAAAGATAGAGAAAGAAAGAAAGCATATATAAGTGGAAAAATGCCAATAGATAGATAAGAACTCTTAATAATTTATAAAAGATAACATTGAAACAAAACAACCACATTGAGTAGATCAAAACTGAATTTTATTCCACAACGGCCAAAAAGTTGCCTGCACCAAGATGACTATTACAAAACTTGAGACAATCATACCAAGATATCAAGAGCTAGAGAAAGAGAGAGAGAGAAGAAACAATGGAACGAAGAGAGTGAGGCAGTTGTTCTTGCTCAAGACAATTCCACCTAGAAGGATGGCCTTCCACTAGCTTAAATAATAATTCCTTGACTAATTCGACCTAATATTAGGAGAGGTCGCATGGCTATTATTGAGTCTTAGCTCACTTGAGTGAAGAAAAGCTTAATTGACCCCTTATTGGAGTTAACATGAGATAAACATTAGCTCTTGATAAACTTAACACTTAAACTTGAGTGCTTTATTTCTTTTTAGGCAATTTGTCTTCCTTAGCAACTCGAGCCACCTTATTTTTCCGTTTTCTTTTTTATATTTCCAACTTTAGAATTTCGTGAACCTTCATTTTTGGCCAACAAATTCGAGTGGCCTAGTTTTTCTCTTGCACGATCTTGAGTTAAAAACCTTTTTCCCTTTTTTTCCTTTCGCTTTTTTCCACTTGAGTTAAGAGGTTAAATTTGTGGAGGAAGAATAGGGAGAATTTCTAGGAAAATGTGAGATAGTGGAGGAGAAATATTAGGGGAACCAGTGGAGGGAAATTAGGAGAGATTTTAGGGAAGGGAAAAAGCATGAGAGAGAAAATATTAGAAGGTAAAGTAAATTTTCTCAAGTGCCATGTCACTAATGACTCATCTAATTCTAAGCCACATGTGGACCCTCAATTGTTGCCACGTGTCCACCCATCAGATTTCCACCTCATGCTACTAAAAATAGACATGCCTAAAAATAGACACTACTAAAAATAGTAATATGTTTGCATGTCCACAATATTATACTCATTAGTCTCAAAATATAATTGGCAACCCAGATTTGTTGTTAGCCTTGCCATGTCGGGATTGCTAAAAATTGAAAGCTGATAGGATCGAACGAAACCACCATCACCAAACTCAAAACTCAATGTGGAGTTTGAATATGTAATCACTAGTGCCCGGCTCTTAATGCTAAAAATGGAAAGTTCTCTAATTTATAAATTGTCGTAGACATTCAATTAGACAATTCGTCACAACAGCTCCGATAAAATGTCTTAGATATTCCACTAGACAATTCGTCACAAGAGAATAGTTTCATAAGCAAAAACTCCACAATAGATCACATCTCCACAAGATACAAGACAAATTTCAACTAGGTCGTAATCTCTCAGAGGGCCAAATCGATCCACAAGTGACGATGAAAATGAAATGAAGTTGATCTCTACTTATATGATGTCTACCTAAAGTATTTTAGACTAATGAAACCCCTAATACAAGCTTAACATGAAACGAACTTGGGTTACAAACCAACCCAATAGCTAATGACAATAAGACCATAATTTCCCACATGTGTGAGTCGTAGCCTCTCTAAATGTTGGTGGCATTCCCTGTTAGGGCTCAAAATGCCATGCCAAGGTGCATTGAGGTTTCCAAATGTGTCAAAATGTCTGGATCATCCAAATTGAAGGAGTCCTCAAATCCTCCTCTGGTGTCCCAAGGGCAGTTGGGGTGCCATCATGTGGTCTCCTTGGGTCTCCAACTATTAAGTAAGGCCTCCTTCTCTTCAACATTATAGCTTCTCCAGGTGCAACTAGCCCTCCCTAGTCTCTCAATGGGATATCATCCTCATCTAGGCTCTAAATTAGCTCCTGCCCATCAGGTTGTGTCAAGGCCAACATGAGGGCACACTAGGTCCAGTGGTATCATCATGAAGAATCCTCAAAGCTAGGTCAAAGTTGACCAGCATCCTGGGTCCTAAAGGTATTCTAGGACATGTAAAATTTGCTCATGTTTTCAAGAGGTTCTAGTTTCTCAATGCTACATCTACTAAGGCCATACACTTTTATGAAAGGCATGGGTACCTGTGGAGTGGGTGACCTCAAGGCCTACTCTGCTATGGACCACCTAAAAAAAACAGCATGAACTCAAGTGAAAGCAACCATCCATCAGAGGTTAAGATCAATAATGCATCTTAGTGGACCAAGCTTGAATGTTAAGGGCATATTAATACTTCAAACAAGGATCAATTTCTGATATCTAACTAGACCAAGTCATAAAGGTGTTCTCTACCTTGATAGAGGTGGCTAATGATCAACCCTATTTAGTGCTTCCAACCCTCTAGAGGAAGTGACAATTCCAAGATGAACCCCTAAATCAATAGGTGTCGGTGTAAATAATGTGGCAATTAAGGGGAGAAGGCTTCATGGCCAAGTGCCATGGTCAAAGGGACTAACCAACGAGGGTGTCCACATCCTGAGTGTATGAGTGTAAAAGAGGGAGCGATTGTGGAGACATGAGTTACCCGCTTGACCCAATTTTTCCACCCCTCTTGTGTGCCTTTTACTTCTTGATTATTCTTTGTATCACTGCATATAGCTCAAGGGCTAGAGCTTGCTTTTGATATTAGCAGTTTTATTACCCCGTAAGATGAGCCGGTTCATCGTTCATCAGGGTTAGGACATGTAAGGGTTCCTTTTTGATGTAATGGAGAATTATGTGCTCGGGAACCGAGTGATGTCTATATGAGAAAGGTAGAGCTCATGCTAGGTTTTTGCCAACATGCTAATCTTATGTCTTAGCCATCTTTCACATTTTGATTTCATTTCTTTTGTTTTGTTGTGGCCATGATATACTTTTTGTTTTCTTTTAGCTGCATCAACATCCAGGGCAATGCTTTCTAGCCCTACTCAAGGAATGTAAACATATGAGCGCCAAATCCAAAAGAACCAATGACATGTTAGACTTGAAGAATAGAGGTGAGATATGAGGCTTGCAATGTGTGATGGAACATGACAAGTATGGTATATGGGACAATTAATACACTATCTCAATCATGGTCTTCCAAGTAGTGTCCCTCCTATAACCCTAAGGGGCCTTAAGGGAGGTCCCACTGGACTAGGGTTAAATATTAACCCCCTAGTAAGGTGAGAGAACAAAATTACAATCAAGATCAGTAAATCTTCCAAATCACCCCTTTATCCATACTAAATGCCCAAAATAAACAAGTATGAGCACCCGATTGCAAAATGATCAAAGTACCTTTTGAAAAGAAACCCACCTTCATCCAAGTGTAATGTTGGATGGTGAGAGGCACATAGTTGATGCAAATGGCAGAGGCACATAATATATCATCATCAAATGTTGTATGTCAGGGGTTGTTGGTTGTCAAATATAGGAGAAAAGTTTTACCTAGTTTGGTGGGTAACATGCCCCTCCTAGACAATGAAAGAAAGCACTCAAGGAAGGTCACAATGACTAGGGGCAAGTGATAACGAACAAGGTGAAGGGAACAAGTGTATAGTAAAAATCAATCTACCATCGAATTCAACCTATGATCCATACTAGAATGCCCTTCAACATTAAATTAAAGTGTTTGAATACAAAAATGGTTAATGTACCTTATATTTGATGACCCACCTTCATCGAATGAGCAAGCTAAATGAAGAAAGCACTAACTGAAGATTTGATGAGAGGCATCTAAGGCTAGCCATCTATGGATCATGATAGGATTGTTGGCTGGAAAGCTAAAACATCAAGAGAAATAATTGATCTAGAAGATGCTTTAGCACTCCCACTTTGTATTTGCATTGGATGTACTATCTTAGTCTCATTGACCTACTTTTTTGGTCATTTGTTGGAGATTAATAAATTATCCAATTTGATCATATCTAGCTACCAAAATGATACGAGTCAATACTTAAAAAATATAATTCATCAATTCAGAGTCTATTTAAAGAAATATTATTTAGGCATTGTGAAAAAAATCCTAGCATATTTACAGACATTCCTAGGTCTATAGAGTTATATTTTCTCCTTATTCTATCCATAGTTACTAAAATGATATGAATCATTACATTGAAGCAACACCTCCCTAGCATATGTAAAGGGATTCCCAGATATACAAAGTTATATTTTCTCCTTATGCCATCCTTAGTTATTGAAATGATACGAGTCATACTTTAGAGTAAAGCAACACTTCAACATATCTATGGGGTTATGTTTTCTCTTTATGCAATCCCTAATTACTGAAATTATACAAACCAACACGTTAAAGAAAAAAATAGTTAATAACATATGGAGTTGTGTTTTCTCTTTATTCAATCTTTAGTAACCGACATGGTATGAGGGATTACTTAAAAAAAAGTTGTTGAATATTTAAGAGCCTACCTAAAGACCTATTTGAAGTTATTACTCTCCCTTCCATCAAGCACTTTGTTCCTCTTTATTATCTCTCTAATCACCAAGCGCATGAGTCAATACTTTAAAGATACCCTTCATAGAATCAATGTCTATTAAAAGATAAAATTGTGGAGTTATTTTCTCTTTATGCTATCTCTAGTTACTGACATGATATGCATCATTACTTTAAATATATATTTTTTTGTATCAGACCTACCTTAAGACCAAAGTGAGTTATTCCTCTCCCTTTAATGAAGCACTTTGTTCCTCTTCGTTATCTCTCTAGTTACTAAAAGCATATGAGTCAATATTTTAAAGAGATCCTCGAGAGAATCATAGTCCATTGAAATATAAAATTATGGAGCTATTTCCTCTTTATGTCATCTCATTACCAACATGATATGAGCCATTACTTGAAATAGATTCATTATATATTAAGAACCTACCTAAATATAGACCTTAAAGGTGTTGTGTTCTTTCTTTATGCTATCTCTAGTTACTAACATGATACAGATCATTACTTAAAAAAGATTCATCATAAATTCGAAGTCTTTAAAAACATAAATTTATGGAGAGTTGTCTTTTTTATGCTATCTCTATGTAATATCCCCAATTAATTAATTTTGTTAAGAAGAATTTCCTTTTTTGCAATTTCTGCAACTGGGAGATATTTTGGCATTAAAACTTAGGAAAAGTGGGTTGAGGACACATCACTTGATTTTTGGCAAAGAGGAGGCCTCAAACATAAGGAAAAAGGAAATTTAAAGTGTTGGTGGATGGTGGGGGCCACCCAAAGGGAAATTCACACCCCTAGGCAACTCACAATTGTGGGAAAGGAGGGAGAAGAAGGAATTCAAACTTGGTGGAGCCCACAAGTGAAAGGGACCAGCAAGCATAAATAGGAGAGGACCTCATTTTGGGGCTTTTGAAAATTTGACATCTGAACTAGAGTTCTCTTGTGTTGTTTAGCCAAGACTACCAGTGTTGTTTAACACAAGGAGTTTTCAGGCAGAAATTCCAACTCCTCCTTCGGTGAACCTTGAGTGTCACCCTAGGGGAGCTGTAGGGAGATTGTTGCAGGCATTGGAGAAGCAAATTTCAAGTGCATCCATCACCAAGGACGTGTTTCTCCAAGGATGCAGAGGCAGTTTTTGGAGTTGAGTTGGGGCTGCAAATTGGGCAATTGGTGGAGTTTTTGCAAGGAAATCACCTACTGGGAGAGCAGAGATACTTGGAAAATTTCTGGGGCTTGAGCTATGATATTTTGAGTGAGCTGAGCTTCTCTAATTTGAGCCTGTGCAGGGGCAGTTTGGGCATTTCTGCAACAGATTGGGAGTTGCTTTCATTGGGAGTTTAGGAGCTAGAAATTCATTAAATGATGAGGAGAAATTTCCCTTAGGAATTGGGAGAAATTTGGAGGTGGATTTCAGCTCTATTGCAACAGAAAATTTATGTAGCTATATGACAGCCAGTTGGGAGGAGTAAGCTTAAAATTGGGGTCCCGGCTGGTCCGTAAAATTTTCCCAAACCCTTTCTGGATTTTTCTAGGTTTGGTGAGAGAAGTTCGATGTTAATTTCACAAAATTTTCTAGGCAGTCATTCTGGCAGAACTCATTATTCCAATTAGCAGCTAGTAGAAAAAATTACTAGAGCGCACAGTCCACTCTAGGACCATTTCCACCACTTGGGTCCATGAGATATTTCGGGGTTTAGTTGGGCCTATTGAGGAGATGTGCTAGATAAAATTTCAGGAGTTTCTTAGCACATTTGAGGCAGATTTCCCAATTTCCTCCCAGTGGCAGAAGTAGAAACTTTTGGGGCAGCGCAAAGCTTTGGTGGGCAAATCTTCCAACACTTGGGCATTCAATTTGCAACTTGGGTTTTGCCTTGCTTGCTGTAGCGTTCCTCTTTCTCTATATATATTGTACTCATTCTACTCCAATTAATAAGATGACCCAGATTTTTGGTGCCATTTCCTATGTTATTTGATAATTGTGTGTGCATGTAAAATTTGGTTATTGTTCATAGTTTATCTTACTGATATCCACTTAATTTTTCCATTAAGAATATTACAGTGGTATCAGAGCATGACCTTGGTCAGCTATGGGGTAGCCAGCAAGATCATGGAAGATTTGGGCATGTATGCACAGTGACAGTTTAAACCATAGACAACCCATGGCTCAAGGGAGATTTAGATTGCAGGAATTCTGGGGTGGAATCCGCTGGAACGATGAGAGGTTGGCTCAGTTGAGGAGGGTGACAGAGCAGATCCATCCTCATCCTTACAGCAGAGACACTAGAGGTGCACAGGCCATGGGGGTGCAGCCATCTACACCATGTGGCAAAAGTCGACAGAATCATGGCACCATATCTCCTCAAAAAGAGAAAACAGGACAGGGATAGAGGGTAAGACTAGGGGGTGCTTTTGCCGGTGGAGACCTGACTTTAGATATCAAGAGCCTGAGGAGGAGGCTGAGCATGAGGCTAAGGGCACACAACGTTGTGAGAAGCACGTAGATATACCTAGTGTGACGCAGGAGTCACCCTTGTTGGAGATTCCTTTGATAGCTTCAATTGACACCTTGGGGGTAAGAGTAGAGCATACACCCATAGGGCCATCCATTGAAGAGGTGCCAGGAGACACAAAGGTATCCACTGTTGAGGAGGTGCCATCCATTGTTGAGATATCCATTGATGAGGTGTCTGGGGCAGTGTCTGAGTTTTTAGGTGATAGTAGTGCACAACAGATTGATGAGGTGCCAGGAGACATATCCCAAGTTGAGGTGTCGGGAGGCACAAAGGTGTCCACTGTTGATGAGGTACCATCCGTTATTGAAGGCTCTATTGATGAGGCATCCCGGTCCATGACCAAGTCTCAGGACAACAACCACCTACAACTAACTGGTGAGGATGCCTTACATGTTCTGATGTCTATGGAGGAGCAGTTGGAGGCTCATGTTGAGCCCAAGATGGAGGAGGATACACAGCCATCCTTTGGGCTAGCCATTGATGAGGGGCAGCAATAGAGAGCACATGTTGGGATTTGAGCATAGTTTGCTTCAGAGGCACACTAACAGGGCCTACAATGCTAATAGCCTACCCTTACACATTGGATTGATGAGAGAAGCAGAATTGTCTAGACAGACCATAGGGTATGACCAGGTCAACAACACTGAGAGACAAGAGTTGAGTATGGCACCGCATCAGGCTAGAGGGCTTGTTCCTTCCACAAGAGATTGTGCCTTCGATCCCTCTTTTGGAATAGTATGGCAAGAGGCATTGAGTTGGTACCTAGGGGAGTGGTCTGGGTGTCTGGATCTATTCATAGCCAAGGGCATAGTCCAGTAGGGGCCATGGATTACCAGAGGAGCCCGAGGGCCAGACTATTGTTGGGATCTACGTGGGGTTCCCCGCCACAACATGGGTTTAGTTAGTGGTGGTTTTAGCAGTGCGACGGATCCAATGACTGAGTGCCCACACACTTTCAGGTCTCCATCAGCACTAGTGACAGGATGGTTTGATAGGGGAACAGACAGATTTCATGAGTTATCTTGGCATATTGATCATGTGTGGGGGCACATGGTGATTAGCCTACTCTGGCAAGAGTTTGTAGGAGGTAGAATCAGCACGCCACCAGACAGGGCATCATATGGGGACAGTGCTCTCTCATCAATGTATTGGGGACCAGAGCTACTGAGGTTCGACACAATAGCATTATTCCAAATTGCGTGTGAGGAGCTGGGTCACTCAGGTGTAACTAGGCAGATGAGTGTGAAAATTTGGATGCCCAAATTTCTACTGTAGCAACTAATTATGTTTCTTCTATTTGTTAATTACTGAACAAAATTATTTATTGTTTCCTACAGTAAATACCAAAACTAATACACTGCAGCCTTCACCATTTAAATAAAATTCGAAAACAAGAAACTGAACAAGAAAGAAATACAAAACACATCTACACAATTATTTTTGGACAAATGTCCTCGGAAAAACCTAATGTGGGAAAACCGGTGCAGCAACTGAGGGTTTTATTATTATGCAATAGTAATTTCCTAGTAAAATTTGTTGGATTTCCAACTGGTTTTTCGATACAGAGAGAAACTGGACAAAACAAGTAGTGAGATGCTCTCGCCCAGTCACTAGAAGAATCTAACATTGATCTCGCTGGAGAAGAGCCTCTGCGTCCTTTCTGCGTCAGCGTCTACGCAGAACTGCATCAACCCCACACAATCTCTGTGTCACCTCTGTTGGGGACTGCACTGCTCCTTCAGACGCTCTGCTGGCTGGAAACTTCAATTTTCTGCCTCCCAGTCTCACACCCCAACTCCCGACTTCTGAAACTCGAATTCCTTAGCAAGAATTAGATCTCCCTCTAGGCTCCGCGCTGCCACTGCGTCAACTCTGCGTGGGCCAGCGTCAGCCTCTCTGGACGTCGTTCTTCCCTCTCTGCCTTGTACTCTCTAACCAGGAAAATTTCCCTTCAAATACTATCCTTGCCCCTCACTGCAAAACATCACTTCGAAATTCTTTCTGACAACCGCTCTGCGTTAGAAAATCGATCTTCTGATCTTCACTAGATGTGTTCTCCAAGTGCCCATCGATGCCCTTCTTATAATCCTCCAGCTGAGAACCAACGGCCCAAATTAGATTCTAATCAATGGATCAAATCATTTGGACTCTATCTCTGTTTTCTTTTAGAAGTTACACCCACAATTTAGATTAATACCCACTAGTTATTTTAATTTCCTAAGTTTAGACTTAGGGACCCATTAAAAATAATTAATTTTAATAACACTGTTTTCGGGTGGAATTTCCCAAAACGATTTTTGGTTATTGGAGAATGCATGTGTCTAAGCCCCCCTGCAAATTTTGAAACTTAGAGCACATTCGATGCTACCAGAAATCAACAATGAGGAGGTGTAGATCACGTCATGGTGGGGGTACTAGCAGAGTAGTGGATGCATGGGCACATATGGGATGCCCTATGCTACAAGGTGGCACGGCATTGAGCGTTAGTACCTAGTGGTGCATGGAGTTGTGCCACAGATTTCATTGTTATGTAGTGGAGTGGAGGGGTACGTATTTGTTTGCAGCAGAGCACGATGATGCATAGCATGTTGTTGGACAGTTGCCACTAGAGAAATCTCCTGACAAGGGCATCAAGCACACCATTGGGTTTGGCGCACCCAAATTTGGAGAACGAGTTGATCACATGGCCAACCGTGAGCTTTCATTTATCACTCTCCAGCATTGCACATTGATACAGGGGACTTGGATATCATCTCTTGATGCTCTCATCACGAGCAACAGGACCCAAGAGGTTCATCTGAGATAGTCGGACGGGACATAGTGCATCAGGAGAGAGGCCTCCCAGCTGTGGCATATGGTTAGGGAGCGAGTTGGCAGATGCAAGCTTGGGGCTAATCCGATCTTCCGTAGAGTTAGCACTTGCACCACCCTTGAGCCCACACTTAGGGAGATGCATGACCCTCTTTTAGCGAGACATTCTGAAGTGTCTCAGGAGCATCTACAACGGTTGGTAGACCTTATTTGCAAGTGAATGTTTAGAATCTAGGAAGTATTAGGGAGCGCTTTCAAGAGGCAAGACGACAAATCCCACTGCATGGTATGGCTGGCACGGGGTAGTTTTGCACGCACCAGATTGGTTAGTGATGTATGGAGTCCATATATTGATTACACGCAGGGACCTGAGACATGGTACAGGTTGGTGCTAGCAGCTGTCAAGGCTACGCTGCAGTTGTTTTGGTTGTGGGATCCAAGGATTTGGTTGGTTGATTGGACATTGTTTCATGATGACCGTGATTAGGACAAAGGATGGCCCAACTCACACTTGGTTTGACATGTTGGGGAGCATTGAGGCCTTTATCGCATGGCAAGACTAGTTTTCCTTGTCGCTACTACAGGTCAATGTGGGTGTTGGATAGGTAGGTCGTGACATCATCAAGATGCCTGTGTTAGATGCGTTGGGACTCTATAGAAATTTTTCCATCAGGTCCAAGGAGATGAGGATATATCTTGTGCATGATGGGTAGACCGTCAGGGTCAGAGTTGTGCAGCGACTGCATTGTGGCACCCCTTTTAGTCTAGCATGGAATCCGAGCATCACAGTACTTGGCAGTACAACTACCCTTGGGGATGAGTTGATTTCAACAGGGGAAGATCATATAGATCTTCCATTGGGCTTTTGTGACTCATTGATGGCATGGGGGACTTCATCAGCATGGCAGGTTGGTCAAAAAGCATCCATCAAGGGAAGCCTATGCGGGAGAGACTTCATCCCCACAGGGATTGGGTTGTATCTTCAAGAGCTTACCCCTGAAGTGCACGAGAGGGACTATTCAGTATAGCAGTTTCATGAGGAGATGATCAGGATTTTATACTACCATGACGCTCTATATAGTGGCGGTATGCAGAGGGCGTCTGGTGACTATTGTTGATCTAAAGATGTTCTGAGGTTGTCATTGACGTCAACCCAAGTAGCAGCAAGGATGACCCTGAACTTCCATGGCACATTGGGCATCATCATTCATGGTTTCTCATCTCATAACCATTATAGGAATACTCTACTCAAAAATATATTTCTATCAGTATATAGCTCTCCTTGTAATTCCTCACGGTTTGTAAGTCATTCAAGATTGAAGTTAGTAACCCCAATTAGTGGGCTAAAACCCCATGGGGTTGTGGCATGGCATTTATCATTGATTTTGGTCATTGAATAGTCAATAATTAATAATTTTTTGAGCTCCTAAAATCCCTCCAACATTCTCTATAAAAGCCCCCTCTCAACTCTATAAAAGGAAATCTCATATATCCTCCAAAAGCAGTGATCGTGGCATTTTCGCTATAACTTTATTTCTGCGAAGTCTTAGATGCTGAAATTAAAACCCATTTGAGCCGAAATCCCGTTGAACGTCGTGACCGAATTTCAGATCTTGGTTCGTTATATTTTCTGAGATATGATCTGTGGAAGTTAGGGTTTTTGCACACTCCCGAATTTCATCTCAAAGAGGTGACCTTGGGAAAATCGTCATAACTCTCTCTGAGAAGCAGATTGGAATTCTGTAAAAACTGGTGGATAGTGCACGAACTGTAGTTTTCTGTGTATCAATTTCAAATCCGAAGGAGGAAATAGTGACACGTGGCACGCCGTACAAGTTCGCTCTACTGAACTAGTCCATAATTAGGTCGTTGTGAGAGATTGGGCATAACTTTGCCTTGAAGAATCCAAATAGGGTCAGACCTGTGGCATTGGAAAGAAGACTCAGAGGGCTACTACAGGACCGAAGATCACATATTGGGGATATGAAATCACAGAGATACATCAGATTCAATATCGTGCTCCTAGAAGGCAAAAGAAAAACTAGATCAAGTGTTGTTAAGGGGTGCAAAGGACCAGACTTTCTAAGGCAGCAAAGAGCAAGGTGCAACAAAATGATGCAGCAAAGGTAAGCTCCAGGTAAGTATCTTCTGTATATGCATGTTCATATCTCAATTGCATTAGTTTCTTTGTATTCTAATTTGTTGTTTTTGTTTAGCACTGACATATGCTCTGCAGGATGAGGTAAGTTTTGCTATTATCATGTCATGGGTATTTCCTTGAAGACTTTTTGCAAGTATTATATATTCATCAAGAGAAGACTCAATGCATAATCTAATGTTCTGAAGAGTGAGAAAGGGTAGCATGACAAGAGCAACAATCAAGGTGTAGAACAGCAACAAGAAGTTCACCACATGAAGTCTTCAAGTGGTCAGCACTGCATATAGTCATTGTAAAAGTATCATTGTACAAAGTCATTGTAAAAGCATCATTGTAAAAGTTGTACAAGTGCCTATCTGCCAAGAGTTGAAGACGCAGTGTCGGGAGGTCTAGGATCATCATTAGGTGGTTGTGTCATAGTTGGGGTTATAATCTAGTGTGTCTTCTTCTTCTACATCATTCTATATCATTGTGAAGTGGACCATTTTCCCTAGCACGGGAGTCCATTCTTCTTTTATTCTTCTATAGGGTGGTAGGGTGGTGCTAGGCTGGTGCATGAAGTCACCAACAGGTTCAAGCCTGTGAAAACTTCAGGGCAGTAGGGTGGTGCTAGGGTGAGTTGTAGCTCATTAGGTGTTGGGGCATCCGTTCAGTTGACTACTGAAGAATCTCGGGCGTTGGAGCATCCATCCAGTGGGAGTTGGAGAAGAATGTTTTTCTAGATTCTAGGAAGTCAGAGCTTTATTTTCAATCGGAGTCGAAGATTAAAGAATTATCAGAAAAGCATTCAGGTGGTTTTTGTCCCGGAGGGGGTTTCCACCTTAAAACTATGTGCATTTGTGTTCCTTTTGTTTACTGCTATCATTGTACAAACACTGATAATACTTGAAGATTAACTAATGCTTTGAAAGATTAATAATAATACTAATTGAAAGGAATACTGGTTCACCCCCCCCCCCCCCCCTCTCCGTATTTCCAACAATTGGTATCAAAGCTTGGTTCCTTCAATAGAAGTTTAACAACTGGAAGGAGATCATGGAGCATACCAAGAATGGTGTACCTTTTTTCAATGAAAATAATTATGCACTCTGGAAAGGAAGAATGGAGGTCTATCTCTTAGCGCAAGGTTACGAAGTATGGGACACTGTTCAAAATGGCTTTACACCAACCACGGATGAACAAGGTAAGAAGAATTTAGTAAATGATGCAAAAGCAAAGAATATTATTATCAGTGGACTTATTAAATCTACTTATCATAAGGTGTTGGGTTGTAAAACCGCCAAAAATGTATGGGACAAGCTTGAGAATATATATGCAAGTTACTCAAATATCAAAGATAGTTCATCATCCAATGAAGACATTGACAATGAAGAAGAAGCCAATGATAGAGTATTGTTTATGGCCAAGCACAATAAACAAGAGGTATCAAACAACGAAGAAGAAGGATTGACCATAGAAGAATTTTCTAAGGAGGCAATCAAGCTTATAAAAGAGCTCAAGGCTGAGAAGATCCGTTCCAATACTCTTAAAGAACAAGTTCAAGGTCTCAAAATTGAAGTTGAAGAACACAATGTATTGAAGAGTCACTTCAAAAGAAGTTGGAAGAAATCAACCGAGAAAGGGAAGCATTAGAAGCCGAAGTAGTCTCGCTGCGTAAGTAAGTGAAGAAAGGAAACACTATCCAAAACTATGCCAACAGCTCAAGGGCATTGGAAGAAATCAATAATACTGTGACACGAGACCTCAAGAGAGAAGTCCAACAGAAGCAACAAGAACTCAACACAGCATTTGCAGAGAAGCAGGATCACACAACAGATGCAGGAAGCAGAAATTGGAAGGAAGGAATTTGATCAAAGATACATATCCGATGTTGACCAAAAGCAAAAGGAATTAGAAACATCTTCAATAGAAATAAGCAAGCTCGGGATTGAAAATGAGAAGCAGAAGGAACAGATACAGGTTCTCAACAGAGAAGTAGTGAAGACCACTCTTCTCAAGCTACAGGTTGAGGAGGCAGAAAAAAGAAGGAAGATCTTGAAAAGATGGTTTCAAGAAGATCTTGCTCAAAAGCAAGATCTACTTGATGCAACCCATGATGAGATCAACAAACCCAAGGGATCGCAGAAAGAACACTTACAAGATAAGACAAATGAAGAAGCAAAAATGACGGCAATTAAAGATGGTAAAGCTCCAGTTGATGAAGTTACAAGCTCCACAGCTTCGCAGGATGATTCTAAGAAGGAAGTTGATCAAAGTGAAACGCCAAAGAAGAATGTTGCAACTCCAAACAACAAGACCAAAGCAATCAAGAACAAAGAACCACAACAAACTACAACACTGTCTCCAAAGAAGAATGAAAAATCTTCCAGGCACGTTTGTTTATTTAATGGTTATTGCTTTTTATGTGCTAACTATGGAAATATGGCTAGGGATTGTGAAGTTTTTGACAAATACAATCATTATCTGCAAAACCCTAGAAGCAAGTTTGCAGGATCACGAGACAGGTTCCACGATGATTTTGTCAGAAGAGAATACGTGCTAGATGGGCCAAATATTGAATGTTTCAAGTGCCATAGCTATGGCCATAGCGCTTGCGGTTGCAGATATCAGATGGAATGGCCTATGGACAAAATTGAATGCTTCAAGTGTCATAAGTTATAACTATGGGCACATGGCTCGAGATTGCAGGAATAAGAAGGTTTGGAAAAGGAAACAGGTACAGGAAGACAAAGCAGATAACAAGGTTCCAGCAGTTATGCTTTCAGGATTTGTAAAAGCAAAAGGTCATGAGGAATTAGCAATTGCTTCAGATAATGACTCAAGTCAAGATGGCCTGTTAGCTGACTCACTATTTTGAACAATCTCGCTTGTTGACTCCTTAATGTTTGTATAGGAGGAGTCTATGCAGCAGTATATGGCACAATTCTATGATTGACAGGAAGGTAGTTTGAACAAGATGGTAGTTTCATTAAAGGTTCAAGGGGAGCAAAATAGTTGAAGGATTACAGGTTACCAGAAACAAAGCAAGATTGGTTTGCAAAGGCTATGCACAAGTGGAAGGAATTGATTTCAATGAAACATCTGCACCAATTGCTAGAATGGTAGCCATTTGGATGTTTCTCGCCTATGAATGTTCAAGAAAAATAAAAGTCTACCAAATGGATGTTAAGTCATCATTTCTGAATGGCGAATTAGAAGAAGAAGTTTACATCAAACAACCTAAAGGTTTTCCACTATCAGAAAAAGAAGACTATGTTTGCAGGTCAAGGAAGACTCTATATGGTCTCAAGCAGGCTCCCAGAGCATGGTATGCTTGTCTTGATGGATATCTACGTCAACAAGGGTTCAAGAAAGGTACTACTGATAGCAATCTTGACGTACAAATAAGAAAAGATAATTTAACAATCGTTGAGGTATATGTGGATGATATAATCTTTGGTAGCAATGATGATCGACTAAGTAAGAACTTTGCTACAAAGATGCAAAGTGAGTTCGAGATGTCTTTACTTGGTGAGTTGACATACTTCTTAGGGCTTCAAATATCTCAGCGAAAGAAAGGAATATTTATATGTCAAGCCAAGTACATCAAGGAAATGCTCAAGAAGTTCAAAATGGAAGATTGCAAACCCGTCCTTACTCCGATGGTAACAGGTTGCAAATTGAGCATAAACGACTCATCTAAGGATGTGGATCAGAGGTTGTACAGATCTATGATTGGTAGTCTTCTATATGTAACAGCATCTTGACAAGATGTTATGCAAGCAGTTGGACAAGTAGCAAGATTCCAAGCAGCACCAAAAGAATCACATATTATTGTCGTCAAAAGAATTCTTAGATATCTAAAGGACACAACAGAATATGGCTTGTGGTATCTCAAGGGCAACAATCTCATTATTCAAGCCTTTACAGATGCAGATTGGACACGAAGCGTTGGCAATCATAAGAGCACTAGTGGAGCAGCATTCTATCTAGGTGGTTGTCTCATATCATGGTTGGCAAAAAGCAAACCCCAATCTCGTTATCTACAGCGGAAGCAGAATACATTGCAGCGGCAACTTGTTGTACTCAAGTCCTTTGGATGAAACAAACTTTGCGAGATCTTCAAGTACAATTCAGTGAGCCTATTCCCATCTTCTGTGATAACACCAGTGCCATCAACATCTCCAAGAATCATGTCATGCATTCAAAAACAAAACACAGTCCAATCAAATATCATTTTGTTAAAGAACAAGTCGCTGAAAAGAATATCAAACTTGAATATGTTGATACAAAAGAACAAATCGTTGATATCTTCAGTAAACCTTTACCTCGTGAAGCATTTGAATATCTTCGCTAGAAGCCTGAGATTCTCCCCAGTTCTCATTAGATTTTCCTTATTCAAAAAATAAAGTGGGAGTGGAAGTGTGTACAGGTCCACAGGATGGTTGTGTGTCAAGGGGAGTTACCCTTTGCCAATGATGTCAAAGGGGGAGAGAAGGCAGTAGGAAGAGGTGCCCTGATCGCAGGGGGAGTAATTGTGTTGCCATCAATGCCAAAGGGGGAGATTGTTGATCTAAAGATGATCTGAGATTGTCATTGATGTCAACCCAAGCAACACCAAGGATGACCCTGAACTTCCATGGCACATTGGGCATCATCATTCATGCTTTCTCATCTCATACCCATTATAGGAATCCTCAACTCAAAAATATCTTTCTATCGGTATATAGCTCTCCTCGTAATTCCTCACGATTTGTAAGTTAATCAAGATTGAAGTTAGTAACCCCAATTAGTGGGCTAAAACCCCATGGGGTTGTGGCATGGCATTTATCATTGATTTTGGTCGTTGAATAGTCAATAATTAATCATTTTTTAAGCTCCTAAAATCCCTCCAACATTCTCTATAGAAGCCCCTCTCAACTCTATAAAAAGAAATCTCATATATCCTCCAAAAGTAGCGATCATGGCATTTTCGCTATAACTTTATTTCTGCGAAGTCTTAGATGCTGAAATTAAAACCCATTTGAGCCGAAATCCTGATGAACGTCATGACTGAATTTCAGATCTTAGTTCGTTATATTTTCGGAGATATGATCTGTGGAAGTTAGGGGTTTTGCACACTCCCGAATTTCATCTCAAAGAGGTGACCTTGGGAAAATCGTCATAACTCTCTCTCTAAGAAGCGGACTGGAATTCTGTAAGAAGTGGCGGATAGTGCACAAACCATAGTTTTCTGTGTATCAATTTCAGAGCCGAAGGAGGAAACGGTGACACGTGGCACACCGTAGAAGTTCGCTCTATTGAACTAGTCCATAATTAGGTCATTGTGAGAGATTGGGCATAACTTTGCCTTGAAGAATCCAAATCGGGTCAGACCTGTGGCATTGGAAAGAAGACTCAGAGGGCTACTACAGTACCGAAGATCACATATTGGGGATTTGAAATCACAAAGATACATCAGACTCAATATCGTGCTCCTGGAAGGCCAAAAAAAAAAAAAAGATCAAGTGGTGTCAAGGGGTGCAAAGGACCAGAGTTTCTAGGGCAGCAAAGAGCAAGGTGCAGCAAAATGATGCAGCAGAGGTAAGCTCCAAGTAAGTATCTTCTGTATATGCATGTTCATCTGTTAATTGCATTAGGTTCTTTGTATTCTAATTTGTTGTTTTTTTTAGCACTGACATATACTCGCAGGATGAGGTAAGTTTTGCTATTATCATGTCATGGGTATTTCCTTGAAGACTTTTTGCAGGTATTGTATATTCATCAAAAGAAGACTCAATGCATAATCTAATGTTCTAAAGAGTGAGAAAGGGTAGCATGACAAGAGCAGCGATCAAAGTGCAGAACAGCAGCAAGAAGTTCATCACATGAAGTCTTCAAGTGGGCAGCACTACATACAGTCATTGTAAAAGTATCATTGTACAGAGTCGTTGTAAAAGTATCATTGTACAGTGTCATTGTAAAAGCATCATTGTAAAAGTTGTACAAGTGTCTATCTGCCAAGAGTTGAAGAGGCAGTGTAGGGAGGTCTAGGATCATCATTAGGTGGTTGTGTCATAGTTGGGGTTATGGTCTAGTGTGTCTTCTTCTTCTACATCATTCTATATCATTGTAAAGTGGACCATTTTCCCTAGCACGGGAGTCCATTCTTCTTTTATTCTTCTATACGATGGTAGGTTGGTGCTAGGCTGGTGCCTGAAGTCACCAACAGGTTCAAGCCTGTGAAAACTTCAGGGTGGTAGGGTGGTGCTAGGGTGAGTTGTAGCTCATTAGGTGTTGGGGCATCAGTTCAGTTGACTACTGAAGAAATTCGGGCATTAGAGCGTCCATCCAGTGGGAGCTGGAGAAGAATGTTTTTCTAGATTCTAGGAAGTTGGAGCTTTCTTTTCAATTGGAGTTGAAGATTAAAGAATTATTAGAAAAGCGTTCAAGTGGTCTTTGTCTCGGAGGGGGTTTCCACCTTAAAACTGTGTGCATTTGTGTTCCTTTTGTTTGCTGCTATCATTGTACAAACACTGATAATAATTGAAGATTAACTAAAGCTCTGAAAGATTAATAATAATACTAATTGAAAGGAATATTGATTCACCCACCCCCCTCAGTATTTCCAACAACTATGTCGGGTTAGACGATGAGTAGAGCAAGGGATGCCTCATGCTGATCAGGATGGCTTGGGATCCTGGTATTGATGGATTTCCCCATGGCAGGTCAGCGCAGAGATCAGGGATGACAAGGTGGCACATTTGGGACCCTGGTATTGTTTGTCGTGATTGTTTGGGTCAATTGATCGAGAGGGTGCTTGTTCAAGCATTGCTTGAGGACAAGCAATTTTTGGTGGGGAGAACTGTAATATCCCCAATTAATTAATTTTGATAAGAATAATTTTTGTTTTTGCAATTTCGGCAATTGGGAGATATTTGGGCATTAAAACTTAGGAAAAGTGGGTTGAGGAGAGACCCCTTGATTTTTGGCAAAGAGGAAGCCTCAAACATAAGGAAAAAGGAAATTTAAAGTGTTGGTGGATGTTGGGGGCCACCCAAAAGGGAAATTCACACCCTTAGGCAACTCGCAATTGTGGGAAAGGAGGGAGGAGGAATTTGAATTTGGTGGAGCCCACAAGGGAAAGGGACCAACAAGTATAAATAGAAGGAGAGGACCCCATTTTGGGTGTTGATTTGTGGTAGCATCGAATGTGCTCTAGCCATGAAAACTGGTGGAGAGGCTAAGCCACATAAGATCTCCAAGACCCATAAATGGTTTGGGGAAATTCCACCCATTTGGAGAGATATTAAAATAATTAATATTTTTAATGGGGTTCCTAAGTCTAAATTTAGGAAAATTAAAATATTAATGGGTATTCATATAAAACTAGGTGAGAATGTTCTAAATGACATGGATCAAGCCAAATCTAATCTTAGCCGTTGATTAGGGACTTGATCTTGGTCGTTGAAGACTCAACAGGAAAAGTATAAAAGGAGGCTTGAGGGTCAATTAGAGATACACCATATTGATCAGTCAGTTTGATTTTCTGGAGCGGGGTTTTGCTGAGAGAATCGAGCTAGTGATTTGTTGCAACAAGGGGCAGTTCGGCCAAGAATACATAGCAGAGAGGCAGAGATAGTGCCTGAGAGACAGTGCAGAGCCTGGAGAGGCTGACGCAAAGGCAGTTGAGTGCTATGCAGAGGCAGCTGGGAGTTACGCAAACGCTGAAGAGGCCAGCATGGGTGACGCAGAGGATCTGAGAGCTGACGCAGAGGCTTCAGTAGCTGTGCAGAGGCTAGCAGAGCTGACACATGGCCAAGAGGCAGAGCTGGGAGATTTTCCTGGGGCAAACTAAGTGTTGATGAGCTGAGAGGGTGACGCAATCCCTGCAGAGTGACGCAGAGCAGTGGAAGTTGCCATAGTTGTTGTGGGATCGTTCATCCTATGATTGACTAGCCGAAATATTTGTCTCCGAGGAGAGGTACTTCTGCCGAGGGAATTCTTTGTTGGGTGAGCCATTTCTGGCACCCGAGCTGTATTTAGAAACTGCATAATAATAAAACCCTCATATCTGTTGCACCAGTTTTCCCGCATTGGGTTTTTCCGGGGACGATTGTCCAAAAATAACGGTGTCCCTTGTGTTGTCTCAGTTTATTTCAATTGTTGATCTCTATATTTGTGAACACTGCATTTGTGTTTACTTCAATATTTATGCATTTAAATAACTTGTTAATGTAAAGAACAAGTAGGAGATAGTAAACCAGAAAATGCAGCAGGGGTTTCTGATGTGTTAGATTTAGAAATTTTCACATTGGGGGCTTTTGACAATTTGACATCTGAACTAGAGTTCTCTTGTGTTGTTTAGCCAAGACTACCAGTGTTGTTTAGCACAAGGAGTTTCCGAGCGGAAATTCCAACTCCTTCGGTGAACCTTGAGTGTCACCCTAGGGGAGTTGTAGGGAGATTGTTGCAAGCATTGGAGACGCAGATTTCAAGTGCATCCATCAGCAAGGGCGTGTTTCTCCAAGGACGCAGAGGTAGTTTGTGGACTTGAGTTGGGGCAGCAATTTGTGCTATTGGTGGAGGAGTTTTTGCAGGGAAATCACCTACCAGGAGAGCATAGATACTTAGCAAATTTCCAGGGCTCGAATTGTAATATTTTGAGTGAGATGAGTTGCTCTAATTTGGGCCTGCGCAAGGGCAACCTGGGCATTTTTGCACCAGATTGGGAGTTGCTTCTGTTAGGAGTTTGGTAGCTAGAAATGCATTGGGTGATTAGGAGAAATTTCCCTTAGGATTTGGAAGAAATTGGGAGGTGGATTTCAGCTCTATTGCAACGGAAAGTTTTTGTAGCTATTTGGCAGTCAGTTGAGAGGAGTAAGCTTAAAATTGGGGTCCCAAGTGGTCAGTAAAATTTGCCCAAACCCTTTCTAGGTTTTTGTGGGTTTTGTGAGAGAAGTCTGAGGTTAATTTCGAAGAGTTTTCTGGGCAGTATTTCTAGCGGAAATTAGTGTTCCAATCAGCAGCGAGTAGCAAAAATTACTAGAGGGGGGCACAGTTGACTCTGGGAGCATTTCCACTACTTGGGTCCATGAGATATTTCTGGGTTTGGTTGGGCTTATTGAGGAGAGGTGCTAGCTAAAATTTCACGAGTTTCTAAGCACATTTGAGGCAGATTTCCCAATTTCCTCCTAGCGACAGAAGTATAAATTTTTGGGGCAGCGCAAAGCTTTGGTGGGCAGATCTTCCGACACTTGGGGCATTCAATTTGCAACCTGGGTTTTGCCTTGATCGTTGTAGCAAGCCCAGGTTCCTCTTTCTCTATCTATATTGTACTCATTCTGCTCCAATTAATAAGATGACCCAGATTTTTGGTAACATTTCCTATGTTATTTGATAATTTGTCTGTGCGTGTAAATTTGGTTGTTGTTCATAGTTTATGTTATTGTTATCCACTTAATTTTTCCATTAGGAATATTACACTATAGTTACTGAAATCATACAAGAAAACATATTCTAAAAACACTTCATCTAATCAAACACTATTTACAGACCAAATTATGGAGTTATTTTCAACTTATGCCATATCCAATTACCAACACGATATGATTCATTAATTAAACGAGATCTAACATATATTTAGAGGCTACCTAAAGACCAATTTAGGGAGTTATTTTCTCTTTATGCCATCTTTAGTTACTAGCATCATACAAGTCATTGTGAGCCTAATGTTGATATTGATAAATGGAAGAATACATGGGCTCCTCCTTTAGTTGCTATGAACAAGAAGGATGGTGGAAAAACTCAAGGTTAAATGTTTCAAAATGGTTAAGCCCAACCCTCAAAGTGAATGAAGGAGGAATTAATGGGAAAAGTAAGAGACCAACTCTTTCATTTTTACAATTACAGGTACAAAAAAATTAGAAACCCACAAAGGCATATCGCCTTCCTTTACAAAGCCCTAGCTGCCTAGCTTCACAAAGCAATCTTATGCCTCTATAGCTAGCATCCATGCATACGATGAAGACCCAAACAAAAAGAATTATTCTTATCTGTCTTCCCCATACCAAAGGTGCTCCTCATCCCTATCAAACTAGTTGGTGGCCTATATTGGCTACAAGAAAGGCATTATCCTCTTGCTTGCATACCTATTTAGCTTGGCTAGTTGATCTTACCCAGCGTCGAGAAGGTATAGCACAAGAAAGGGGTGATGTGAACTAATAGTGGGAAAATTTACATAAGCTTCTCTCATGAATGGTTACCCTAAAAATGACCCTCCATGCTCTTTAAATAGAGATCATGAACCATTCGGGTGTTAAGCCACGGACCAAGTGTCGGTAATACTGAGGAGAGAATGAACCGTCGGATCACTACATATCGTGACCGTCGGATTGTAAGTTACAAAAGTACATAGTAAAGAAACACAC
>APFE030494122.1:61720-255687 GCA_000404065.3 Pinus taeda | reverse complement strand
GATGCTGCTGCTGAAAGCCAAACTCTGACAGGATCTGACGAAGCCATAAGGCTTCCTTACTAGCTTCTATGGCACCATGATACTCTGCTTCTGCTGAAGAAAGAGAAATGGCACCTTGTTTCTTGCAAGCCCATGTAATAGGTCCTGAATGAAGAGTGAACACATAACCTGCAGTAGACTTCCGATCATCAGGGTCACTAGCCCAATCAGAATCAGTGAAACCAACCAATAGAGGAGATGCTTCAGCAGTGTAATGAATCCCAAACTGAACTGTACCTCGAACATAACGAAGTATTCTTTTAGCTGCTTTCGAATGAATTTCATGTGGGTTCTGCATAAACCGAGAAACAAGGCCAACAGGAAAGGAAGGTTCAGGATGAGTATGGGTTAGATACAAAAGTTTGCCTACAAGTTGACGATATAAGGTAGCACCAACTTCAGGGGAAGTACAAGTGACTGAATGTTTAGCTCCAGACTGAAAGGGAGAAGGGGCTGGCTTACAGTCTTCCATGTGAAAATGGTGAAGAAGATCACAAGCATACTTGGACTGGGAAAGGGAAATACCTTCCTTGGATTGCAAGACTTGAAGATGAAGAAAATAATGCAAGTGTCCTAAGTCTGTCATTTCAAACTTCTTTTTAACGCTGGACTTCACATGGTTGATAAGGTTGGGATCACTACCAGTGAGGATAAGATCATCAACATAAAGAACAAGAATGATAAGAGACTTGCCCACTTTCTTGGTGTAGACAGTATTGTCAGAATAACACCTAGAAAAGCCAGATTCTAAAAGAAAGCTATCATTTTGGCATACCAAGCTCGAGGAGCTTGCTTGAGACCATAAAGAGATTTCTTAAGTCGACATACAAGGCTGGAGTCTGTTTGGATGAAGCCAATGGGTTGTTCCATATAGATTTCTTCATGCAAGTCCCCATTGCAAGAAGGCAGATTTAACATCCATCTGATGGACTTCCCATTTTAAAGAGGCAGCAAGGGAAGAACAAGGCAGACAGAGTTCATTTTGGCAACAGGAGAGAAGGTTTCAGTATAGTCAATGCCTTCAACTTGTGAAAAGCCCTTAGCAACAAGACGAGCTTTATGTTTATCAACTTTCCCATCTGGTCCATACTTGGTTCTGTAAACCCATTTGCATCTAACAAGTTTTCGTCCCTTTGGTAGAGGAACAAGATCCCATGTATCGTTTGCCAATAATGAACGAATATTCTTCATTCATAGCTGTGTCCCAATCTGGATGGCCTGAAGCTTCTGCAAAGGTGTCAGGATCATAATTCACTGAAGCTTGAGCCAGTAAAGAAGAGGTTCTATCGAACTGAGAACGTGTACATCATTGATTTGTAGGATCACCGGCAAGAGCGCCTGCTACATCCCAAGTAGCACGGACCCATTTTGGAAGCTGAGGAGCTGAAGAAGGATCCTGAGAAGGTGGGGGAGGATTGTCATCCTCGCTTTCATCATTTGAAGAAGAAATATTTTCAAAAGTAGAAGAGATAGAGAAAGGTGGCACATCTGTCGAACCAGGCTCGTAGGCCAATATATGTTCAGCAAACTTTACATCTCTTCTAATGATAACATTTTTGGACTTAAGTGGAATAAGTCTATATCCTTTGACATCTTCAAAATATCCAACAAAAATACATTTTTCACTCTTAGGTTCTAAAGCTTTATGTTTCTCATCTGGAATATGGGCCCATGCTTCACTCCCAAAAACACGAAAGTGACTTACATCTGGTTTAATTGAGCTCCACGCTTCTTCTGGAGTGATATTCTTTAAAAACTTAGTAGGAGTGTGATTTATTATATAATTTGCACAGTGAATTACTTCTGCCCAAAAATTAAGACTAAGACCATTAGATTGAAGCATACAATTAGCCATTTCCTTTAAGGTGCGATTCTTCCTTTCAGCTACACCATTTTGTTGTGAAGTATATGGAACAGTATGTTGCATTTGAAGTCCATTCTCAGTGCAAAAGTTGATGAATTTGTTGTTAACATATTCTCCGCCATTATCAGATCTTAGCTTGGGAATTTGATGTCCAGATTGTTTTTCAACAAAGGCCTTAAAGGCCAAGAACATGTTAAATACTTCACTCTTGAGTTTTAAGAAGTATACCCAAGTACGTCTGGAGAAATCATCAATGAAAGTTAAGAAATACTTGTAGCCAGAGAATGAAACAACTGGAAGTGGACCACATAAATCACTATGCACAAGCTGTAAAGGGGTTGAGGCATGCCAAGAGGCACGTTTTTCAAAACTGTCCCGATGATGTTTTCCGAGTACACATCCGGAACAAACAACATCTCTGCAAGATACCATAGGAAGACCTATCACCATATTTTCTTTACATAGATGCTGAAGGGAGCGATAGTTTAAGTGACCAAATCGCTCATGCCAAAGTTTGCTCACTTCATCAGTATGACCAACAAATACTGAGGGAATATTTGATGACCCAAAGTTGTGAAACTTATACAACCTTGTGGAATCATCAGCAATACCAATAGCTAGAATCTGTTTAGGATCTCTTAGATCCTTGATTACAACATCATGAGGTGAAAATTCAACAATTTTACCTTCACCTGAATGAGTTATCTGATGTACAGATAGAAGGTTGCTGGATAAGGTTGGAACACATAATACATCATTAAACTGACCATTGTCTAGATGAACAGTTCCAGTCCCTACAACATTAAGAGATCTATCATCACCAACATATATATTTTTGGTGTTACAATCATGTAAAGAAGAAACATGGCTTTGTTTTTGGCCATGTGATAAGAGGCTCCAGAATCAATGAGCCACTCATGAGAATGAGAAGAAGAAGATACATTTAAGGCATATCCATACCTAGATGCTTGACAACCACAAGCAGAAAGTGCTATTCCTGAAGATGAAGTTGAAGTTGAAGAGTGCTCCAAATCGATGTTATGATTCTTCATTGCCGCTTCCAAGGCTTCCATCTTCTTAAAGCATTTGGATTCTAAGTGGCCATCTCGATTACAAAAGTGGCAATGTCTATCAGTCTTCTTCCCTTTGTTTTTATTTGCCTTATCATTTTGTTGAAATGATTTTTCATTTTGAGGCTGAAATTGCTTAGGACCCTTGTTTGGTTTAGGACCACTCTTTTTAGGATACAACTTCTTAGGATTCTTTGAATTTGGTTGTTGTTGGGCGACTAAGGCTTTCTTAGAAGAGTTTCCAAGATTAAGAAGACCAAAGTGTAAGAGTTTTTCTTGTTCTCTTATTAAAGAATCACAAAAGGAATCAAAGGAAGGGGACTTGTAGTCTTGTCCTTGAGAGATAAAGGTTTCTCTTGTAGAATGGAAGGTGGAAACAAACACAGAGTAGGCTGGTCCCAACTTAATAAGAATGGAATAGATAAGGTTACCATCTTCTTTCTTAACCTTAACACTTTCCAAGAGAAGTTTAAGGGTCTTGAACTTGGACAGAAAATCTTCAATGGAAGAAAAATTATTGGGATCCAATGTAAGCAACTCATTTTCGAGTTGATGGGCTCTAAGTTCATTTTTAATTCCAAAAACTTTAGTGATTTGTTTCATTACTTCATTAGGAGTATCAAGTTTTGCGATATGGAATCTAAGATCTGGAAAAATAGACATCCCTATCAACCCACGTGCTTGATCTTGCATATTTTCCCATTTGGCTACCTTATCTTCATCTTTCGGTTTGGTTTCTTGGCCTAAGGCTATTCTATAATGACCTTTACTTCTAAGTAAATCCACAATGTAGGACCACCATTGGAAGTAGTTGGTGCTATCAAGAATAACTTCGCATGGACTTTCCATTTTAACAGAAATTGAAGCTGTAGATGTTGAAAATAAGTGTTCTAATGGAAAGATCTCGAAAAAATAGGCTAATTCAAAAAAAACGGCTCTGAAAACAGCGTCCAGATGAAGAAGTTATGGCTTTTTGAAGAAAAGTTGTTGAAGATGCCGACGATGTGTGGGAATGTGCAGAACTGAATGATAATGTTATATTTAAAAAAAAATCCGCCCCCTTTCCAAACTTAATCTAGTTAGCTCAACAAAGAGAAAGACTTGAACTCAAGGCCTCTATTCTCATAAAGTAACTTTGGACCTAGTGAGCTAGTTTAAAAGGTTAGTAATTTTTGGAAAAGAGGAAAGGGTTTCTTTTTTCTTTTTTTGGTCACCGAAGCTTTGAAGTGCGTGCTTACTTGAGAAAGCTCTTTTTTTCCTGCAAAACAAAAAACACAAAACCCAACACAGACATACAACAAAAACAAACCTTACGGCTTGAGGTTAGCTTTAGCCGGAAACTAAATATCACCGAAGCTTTGAAGCGCGTGCTTACTTGAGAAAGCTCTTTTTTTCCTGCAAAACAAAAAACACAAAACCCAACACAGACATACAACAAAAACAAACCTTACGACTTGAGGTTAGCTTTAGCCGAAAACTAAATATTTTCCTCAATGTTTCTGATTTTCCGAGATCACACTAAGGCGCGGCGGAAAAGAGCATACGCATGAGAAAAATCCTTCCTTTCTGTTTCTGATTTGCCCATATCGCACAGAGTCGAGGGGCAAAGAGCATACGCAGAAATGAAAGGTATAGATCCAGTAAAAAAAAACAAAGAGCTAAACAAACCAAAATAAATAGAGAGAAAATAACTAAAAACTGCAAATAAACACTGTATACCTCCAGATCTTAAAAATGGCGTAGCTAGGGCTACTAGAAACCATTTCGCGTGAAACGAAAGGGATTCCTCACTAGAACAGATGTTCCTAACATAATAGAGCAGTCCTCTCGGTCCGAAAGCAGTCAGAAACAATAGATCTAGGAAACGGCAATCGAATGCAGTTCTACCGGCTTCAGATTTGGATCACCAACGGATGCGACCCTCAACTTTGCTCTGATACCATGTAGGAATTTACAGGGTAAGTTCCTCAGACAGAACACCAAAAAACACCGCTCACAAACAGATCATAGATCAATACACCAGTGTTGTTGATGTGGTTAAAACCCTCAAAGAGGAAAACAGCCCACAGCCTGAGCCAACGCGGCCACTTCAGGGAATTTATTAATAAAAGAATGAAAATTTACATAAGCTTCTCTCATGAATGGTTACCCTACAAATGACCCTCCATGCTCTTTAAATAGAGATCATGGACCAATCGGTGTTAAGCCACGGATCAAGTGTCGGTAATACCGAGGAGAGAATGAACCATCGGATCACTATCAATAGATCACCTAGTAACTAGAATAGATCACTAGAAAAGAAGGGAGAGATTAGCAAAAAATAACTTGTTAATTAGAATAGGTCACTAGAAAACAGAGGATAAACTGTTAACAAGAATAGGTTAAAACGAATAACTAGATTAACTAAGAAGGCAATCTTCTCACAATAGCATAATGAACAAAGTTACCAACTTAGAAAGAAATATAACCTCAAAATGAGAACTCTAACCTTAAAAACCCATATTTTTGAATAAAAAATATTAAAAAATACTCTAAATGCAAAGTGGCGATGCAACATCAACGTTTTTTTATTTCTGGGTTGAAATTCCAAGATTTTTCAACCATGACATTAAAAATCAGATATCATGACTACGAAAGACATGAAAAAACACATCGAAATGCAAAAGTGGTTATGCAACATCACCCTTTTTATAGGGTTAAAATTTCAACATTTTTCAACCATGGCATTAAAGACCAAATATCATGACTATAAAAAACCTTAAAATTTAGCACCTAAATTAGAGAGCAGTTCTACCAAGAGAAATTTAATTTTTTTAAGTTAAAAGTATAGCTCATTTGAAATCCTAACACAATACAACTTGACCCACTATTAATGGGACATTATATTATGGATCATCGGATGTTGGAATGATGGACGTTGTGTAGTGCACTAGGGTTTTTCTTTCCCGCATATTTTCTAATGGCGCTGCCATAGGCCATGTGTTCAAGATACATAGAAGAGGTGAGCATTGGAAAGAAGGAGAGAGTCCCACGTTTCACCTCAACAATGATTGTTGGCGACTCTGGGCTCAATTTTATGAGGAGCATTTGTCCATTTGTAGTAAATATCCAAAGAACTTTGCGGATGAGCGATGGCTCTTTTCATCTGTTTCTCAGTTCGTTTGGGCTCATGGCATATCTGTAGCCATGGTACAAAGACTGTCTATGTGTCCCAGGGATTGACACTTCAGTTGGGGTATTCTCAGCTCGGGGTGCTTGCAAAAGGAAAGCCCTTCTGGGTTGGAGCCCGAATTACATGTTACAGTTTTCTTGCTCGCCCTGCCCTTTTTTATTTGGGGTCCACATAATCAAAGTTACCTGTGTACATGAGGGTTTGATCATCCCATAGAAACCCCCCTTGTTTTCCCCTCTATGTCCTAGCCGAAACACGGGCAAAGATAGAAAAGGAAACTTTTTAGATTTTATTTAAAAATTTAAATGGAAAAACCTCCATTTTCTAGATCATGAACTCGAACCTGGTAGAAAACTTTAAACAGTGCATTCAGTTCAATTTGGGCATCCCTGCAACTCTTCAATGTCGGTTACTTGAAGGGAAACTGCTACAAGACTCCTTCTAGTTGAAGGACTATTGCATTTCGAGGAACGCCACCATTATTTTGAATCTAAGGTTATGTGGTGGAGCTTTGGGCTCTAAAAACCCTAGCAGATATGTCTCATTCAAGGATGCAGATAATAGCCTTAGATATGTCTCCAATCTAAGGCTATTATTTTTAGGTTTAATGGCTTCTGGCCTAGATTTGAAGCATTACACCAGTGGGTTTTTTCTTCTTGGACACCCAATTGTGACATCTATTTATGTTCCAAAGCTTCTTCATTGTTCAATTTGATACACAAAAATATCTAGAGAATGTTATGAAAGACGGGCAATGGTTTTCGGCTAGAGTTGGGCTCTTCATTACTCCATGGTTCCCAGATTTTGACGCCACAAATATGGTGGTCTCAACAATGTCAGTATGGGTGAGACTTTTAAATCTCCCTCTTCCTTTCTAGCACCATAAGGTCCTAGAGGATATTGGAATACTCTGGGAAAATTCAAAAAGATGGACCTTGAAAGAACAGAGAAAGGTCTATTTTCTTTTGTCAAAATTTGTGTAGAGATAGACCTCAGCAAAGGTCTATGTTGAAATTGTAACTAGGTTCGGTCTTCATAACGTATATTTTTATGATCTTGTAAAGAGTCAAAAAGAATTTAATTTAGTCAAAAGAAAAATTATTTTTGTCATGTCCCATTTAGACATTTAAAAGAAAAGAAAAGAAAAAAAATATGTCTTTTGGTCAAATCCCAACTGCCAAGTTGGCCCTCCAAGGATCAAGTCGACCTGCTCAAGGGACATGTCCCTTTGCATGGACAAACAACTATAAATAGGGCCTAGTTGCTCTTCTCCACAAGTAGGTTCGGATCAACCATATCTCTAAAGCTTAAGCTGAGGGTCTGAGACTAAGTACATGTCTGAGGCACTATTCTTCTAAGAAATACAAGCTACCTAAGGCATATTTCTCTATGATAAAGGACACGTTTTCTGTGGCACTAAATCGAGGATTGAGGCTGGGCTACAGGCAGAATTTCAGCATATCTAAGGTAGAATTAACGACACTCCTGAAGCAATTCATATGATGTTTTTAAGGCAATACTACAAGCTAAGAGAAATTTTTGAGGCAGTATTAAGGACAGATATATGGCATATCCTACATAAGACTTCTGGCAGATTTCTTATAATTGTTGAACGTTATTGTTGTTCTTGGAGGGTTGACTTGGCACTTGGATAATTAATCTACTGATCAGGTTAGATGTGACTTTGATTTCTCTTGTTGGCAAAGTTTCTATAAGGAAAGGATTGTTGGGTTTTCCCCTTGTGGGTTTTTCCCTGGCCACTGGCCTAATTTATGGTGTCTCTAGTCTCTTTGTGTGCTATACTTGATTGGTTAGATTGTTAATTACTTGATGAATAATAAAGGAAGGCTAAAAGGAACAACAACATCTTCACAAGTAATTATCAAGATCATAAATTATTGCTTGCTCTCGAATTTCAACGTGCTATCAGAGCTAGTTCCGAAGAGCAGTCTGAGATGAAGTATGAATTATTCCTATGATGAGGTCCTCCTCTTTGTGATTCAAGTTACCTCTGAAGTAATTTGAGTTCTCTTTGTGGTGAATGGCATCTGATTTGAAGTTGCGGTATCTTTGTTATACCCGAGTTGAAGGTATTGCTTTCTAGCCTCCTCATAGTCTGAGCTCCTAGAATAATCAAAAGTCTGAGGAAAGGCTCAGAGTTGAAGTTTGAATTATGAAAAAGTAACCCAAAACCTATCCAATAGGTCTGAGATCTCTAGGTGATTTGAGTCTTTTCTCTTAACAAATCTGAGGACAAATCTGAGCATAGTTCAAGAAGGAGGCATTTTAAAGGTCAAGGTCCTGAGCGTAGTTCTGTGCTCAAATTAAAAATTTGTGGTGATAAAACTGAGTTTATTCTTGTTCAGTAAGGAGACATTCCAGCTCTCTGTGGCAAATGAGTCCACTCTTGGTAATATTCATCCGAACTTTCTGAGGTAAGTATTGTCATCCTAAAGTCTGTGTGGTAATATTGTTATGCAAATATGAGATCCATGCAAGTATATTATGGTAGGAAGCCCTTTTCTAAAAGAGTGCCAATTATATTACCTCTCTAAAGTACAAGTTAGCTACAATCCTGGTATCCGAATTAAACTGGTATTGTTGTAACAAGTATCCAAACCTCTTTATCTCTGAAGACCTCTTTTCTGTGGCACAAGTCTTTGATGAGTTGATATGGCAAAGAGAACTAAGATTGAAATATGTGACCTATATGGATTTTTTTTTTAAACCATGGAATCATTATATAAGAGGTCGTGTTCCTCTCTCTTGACAAGACAAATTCTATCAGCATCGGGTCAAAGAATTGGAGGACGTTTCTTGAACTTCTTAAACACAATTGTGGAAGTCTGACATTTTGTAATATCCCGTTTTAGAGATATTCCCCCAAACCCAAGCAAACTCTAACCAAATACGTACAAATGATATAGTAATCGGGAAGCTCAAGTGATAAAAATAATAGTGGTGCAACATATAATAATGTAAACATGAAATCTAAGCAGATACTCAAGAAATGCAGAGAGAAATGCTAAGCCATTTTATTATACTGAGTAATGAAATGAGTACAGGAGGTGATCAAAAAGATGGCACCTCGACTTGCACAAGGCAAGTGAAGAAATACGCTCAAAATAGTAAAGGAATGGCCTCTCTCTGAACTGCGTCCGAGCTGCTGGAGAACTGTCGTGCTGCTGTTGCTACTGGAAATCAAATGAGGATTTGGGGTTGTTCCCCTCCTCAGAAAATGTTGAAACTCTGGAATCAGCCTCTACTCAAGAAACCCAGAAAAACCCAGAAAGCTTTTCTAAAATAGCTGACCTCCGAAAATCACCCCCTTGAGGATCTACGTTGTCCCTCAAGGCTCTGCGCTGCCACTGAGTAGAATCCTCCAAAACTCTGCCCGAAACTCTGCCAAAATCCTGCAATATGCAAGGGGTGATCCCTTGCTCAATCTCCCAGCTCAAATCCTCCACAAAACCCCCAATCTGAAACTGCCACCAAAGAACTGCGTCCCTCTCTCTCAAGACTGCGCAGTCCTCAAATGCTCAGCTCCTCCTCAACGCCAAAGATCAATCCTACTGCAAAAGACTGTTGAGTACTACCTTGCCTGAGTAAGCACTCGAAGTCCCCCAGGGCTAAGGGTGAGATCTCCGAACGGAGACACTCAATGCACTAAACAGTGCTGCAGACAGGCTAAACAGCCAGCATGCTCCAAGTCGAAGTGACTAGCTCAAATGCACATAATCGAATGCCAAAATGAGGAGGCTCCTCTCTCCTTTATAGCGTTGGCCCTTCTCAACCCTAAGGCCCACCTCCTCCAACGTAGCCTTTCTCTTGCCACGTGTTCTTCTCCATCTGCGCAGTCCCTCCAAGTGTCTGCATGGGTCCCTCCTCTACGTGGTCCTTTGGCCCCCTTGGCTCCCCTTTAAGTTACAACGTTGTGCTACTAGGGAGTGACTTTATTCTAAAAGTGAGTTATGTCCCCCCTTTTCTCACCTTTTTATTTATTAATAACTATAGAAGGCAAAATTGAGCAAAATCGAATATTCCAATTAGCCATGGCTAATTAGGAATATTACAGTCTCCCCCGGCAAAATGTTGCTTGTCCTCAAGCAACTGAAGTGATGGATGCTGCAAAATTTTCTCACTCTCCCAAGTGGCATCCTCATCCGGTAAATTCTTCCACCCAAGAATTCCGAGACCATCCTGCCCCGCGGCTGCCTCTCCCTGGTATCAATAATAGCCTCTGGCTGCAACACTAAAATGCCCCTCATCATCCGTGGGTGGTAGCTTATCTGTCACTGTTACATGTTGTCCCAATGCCTTCTTCATGCATGATACATGAAAGACGTTATGAATCTTGCTGCCTTGGGGCAGCTCCAACTCATATGCAACCTGTCCAATCCTGCGTATCACTCAGTATGGCCCATAAAAGCGGGGCTTGAGCTTCTCAGCCCCCTTCTGCTTCAGTGACGACTGTCGGTATTGCTGTAATCGTAGGTAGACCAAGTCCCCTACCTCAAACGGTCTCTCCACCCATCCCCTGTCAGCATACAGCTTCTGTTGGTTCTGCGCAGTAGCCATATTATCCTTGAGAGCTCGAAGAATATCCTGACTCTCTTGGATCCAAATCTTGGCTCTCAGAGCCTTGCTAGCACCAAACATCACGTCAGCAAAAGATAAAGGGTGATATCCATACAAAGCATAGAATGGTGACATACCAATGGACATGTGATGTGTAGTGTTGCAGCAGTACTCCCCCAAATGCAGCCACTTCAGCCATGCTTGTTGCTTCCCACTGACATAGTTACGCAAGTAGCCCTCCAGCGACTTGTTAACTATCTATGTCTGCCCGTCCGTCTGTGGGTGATAACTGGTACTCGTGTCAACTCCGTCCCCACCAACAGGAAAAGCTCCTGCCAAAACTCGCCCATGAAACGGCTGTCCCTGTCACTGGTGATGGTCTTAGGAAGACCATGTAGCTTGAAGACCTCTCTGAAGAACAGCTCGGCCACCTGCGCTGCTGTGTAGTGTGCGGATATGGCGAAAAAGTGTGAGTACTTTGTCAGCCGATCAACGACGACAAAGATGCAATCCTTGCCCTGTACCATGGGCAACCCTGTGATGAAGTCCATCGAAATACACTCCCATTTTCCCTCCGGAATAGGAAGAGGCTGCAATAGTCCTGTTGGATGGTTCATCTCCCCCTTGTTCCTCTGGCAAACATCGCACTCCCAGACATGCGGGAGTACGTCCTCCTTGAGGCCCTTCCATGAAAACCTCTCTCTAATGGCCCTGTAAGTTTTGGTAAACCCCTAATGACGGCCAACGGTGAATCATGTGACGCCTGAAGTATCTTCTTCTTGCGCTGAGATCCGTCAGTCAAGAAGATCTGGTCCCTGTAGTAGATGATCTCATCGACCACCCTGTACCTGTCATCTGCCACCTGCCCATCCAGAACCTCACATGCAAATCTGTCCTTGGAGTACTCTACTAAGAGTCGAGCCCTCCAGTCTGTGTCCAAGCTCATAAGAGACAATGTGTCTAGTCTACGTGAAAGGGCATATGCTACCACGTTGTTCTTAACCTTGACATACTCAATGTCAAAATCATACGCTTGGATCTTACTGATGCACTTCTGCTGCCTCTCCTGTAGCTGCTTCTGCTCTAAAAAGAACCTGAGGCTGTTGTGATCAGTCCTCACCCTGAACCTATTACCCACTAAATACTGTCGGAACTTGGCCAATGCATGCATGATGGCCAGCATCTCCTTGTCATATATAGAATACAACCTCTTGTGCGGAAGGAGCATCCGGCTCTCAAAGGCTATAAGGTGACCTCCATGCATCAACACTGCGCCGATCCCCTCTCCCGATGCATCACACTGCAAAACAAATGGCTGTGTAAAATCTGGCAATGCAAGTACTGGGCAGCTGCTCATAACCTCCTTGAGCCTGTCAAAGGCTCGCTGCGCTGTATCCGACCAACTGAATGCCCCCTTCCTCGTCAAATCTGTCTGGGGTGCAGCAAGCTGTGAGAAACTCTTGACGAACTTCCGGTAGTAAGTACAAATGCCAATGAACCCTCGGAGTTCTGTCACGTTCCTCAACTCCGACCAATCTCTGATGGCCCTGATCTTTTCCTCGTGGACCCTCACATCGTCCACCCCTATGATGTGTCCCAAGTATAACATCTCCGTCAACCCAAACTCACACTTGGAGAGCTTGGCATAGAACTACTGCTCCTCCAAGATGTGCAATACTGTCTCAATGTGCTGGAGACGCTCCTCCCAAGTCCTGGTGTAAATGAGGATATCATCAAAGAATACCAACACAAACTTCCTTAAGTGATTGCAAAAGATGTGATTCATGCAAGACTAGAATGTAGTTGGGGCGTTGGTTAGCCCGAAGGGCATCACCAAAAACTCAAAGTGCCCATAGTGACATCTGAAGGCGGTCTTGGGAATGTCCTGTTCCCTCACGCGAATCTGATGGTACCCAGATCTCAAATCAATCTTTGAGAAGAGCCTTGCTCCTCTCAACTCATCCATCAACTCATCGACCCTGGGTATGGTGTACCTGTTCTTCAGTGTCTTCTTGTTCAGGGCCCTGTAGTCAATGCACATCCTCAATGTGTCGTCCTTCTTCTTCACCAACACCACGGAAGAAGCAAAAGGACTCGTGCTCGGCCAAATGTGCCCAAGAGCCAGCAACTCCTAAATGGCCCACTCAATCTCATCCCGATAGGCATTGGGATGCCTATAAGGGGTAGTAATCACTGCCTGTATGCCCTGCTCAAGCTCAATGGTGTGCTCAAACCCCTGGTCCGGTGGCTTTCCCAGCAGAATCTCCCCAAATACTGTGGCATAACGGTCAAGGATGGACTGTATCTTCGGGTGCACTGTCTGCCCTGTAGTCCCTGCCTCTGATGCATGCAGCTCCACTGCCCACTCCTATGTCTCCCTTCCGAAGACTGCCTCATGCGATGAGCCAAACGTCTGAGGCGGATATGTGTGTTGTCCCCGTATCTTCTCATGCCTCCTTGTCTTCTCATCATCCCACTCCATCTCTAGGGCCTTCCAATCTGTAGTGACCTTCCCTAGAGTGATAAGCCACTGAACACCCAGTACTACGTTGGTGTCCGGAATGTTGACCACAAAAGTCAATCAGTGTGTAGGTGCCCATCGTCACTGATAACTCTGGGACATAACAAGCACACACCATGGTCTGATCTCATGGGACCAAAACTGAAAATCCATCGAAGCTCTCCGTCTGTATACCTCTCCGCTCAACCATCTGTGCATCGATGAAGTTGTGGGTTGCCCCACTGTTAACCAAAACTGATACTCGTTGGCCACGTACTGTCCCCCATACGCGCAGCGTCAAATACTTGGGAACTCCTCGCAATGCTGCAAGGGCCCCTCCGGTAGGTGCAAAAGTTGCACCACCTGCTGCTGGTGGTGGAGGTGGCAAAGCACCCTGCACGACATGACTATCTCCTGCCTCCACATCATCCTCCTCATCTTCTTCCCCGCTGCTCTCGGACAAGACCTCAATAAAGTGTGCTTTGCTAGCAGCACATCTATGTCCCGGAGCCCACGGCTCCTGACAGTTAAAGCACAACCACTTCTTCTTCAACTCCCTCCTAACTACATCATTAATTTGTGCTCGTCCTGGATTCCCCTTCGGAGGCGAAATCCTCACATCCTTCCCCTTAGGCTGGAAAGCTTGTCTCTGGGGGTAAGGTGTCCAGGTCCTGGGTAAGGCATCCTGTAAGTCCCGGGTCCTGCTAATAGCATCCTGGAGTGTGGCTGGTCTAGTGGACCTAACTAGACCCCGAAGTGGCTCTGCTAACCCCTCAACAAACATGTATATCCTCCGTGCCGTGGATAGATCTGGCACCATCACTGAAATCCTCAAGAAGTCTGCAATGTAGGTCTCTGGGCTCCCTGTCTGTTTGAGCCTCGTCAGCTCAACAAAGTGTTGTTCCGGATCCCTCTGGTCAAACCTCTCCATCAATCTCCTGGTGAACTCGGCATATGTCGTCACTATGGAATGCCTGAGTGTAACCATCCCATGGAACCAACAATCCTGGGCCTCACCATCCAAATGTAATGTCGCCACCTTGATGACCTCTACCTTTGACATCTGGTGGTTAAGCTGGAAATAGATGTCCAGCATCTCCACCCAAGACCTTGTCAAACTGTTTGATGAACCATCAAACGTAGGCAAGTGGAATCTACTAACTGTGCGGTGGGTGTCTCCATCATGATAATGTCAGTGTCCTCTATGATGGTCGCGGGGTCTACTATCCCGTTGGAGCTAAACAAAGTCTCTGAATGAGAGAGCATTCTTGAACTCCTGCCCATAGGCCTAGTACTCTACAAAATTATCGCCCATATGACCGGGCTCTGCCTCCTGCTGGGCTCCGACCCCCATGTCTGCTCCTAGGAAAGTGGGCATGGTAGAACGTGTAGGGGCATGTGAGGCCATCTGTTGAGTAGTATCACGCTAAGTGGAAACCTACTCTGGAAAATGGTCGGATGTACCCGATCCCTCACCAACCTGGAAAACCCGTGGGTTCTCACGCTGTCTAGCCTCCACTGCCGTGAATCTCTGCCCCATCACCTCGATCTGCCTCAATAGATCCTGCATTGATTTGAGGAGCATGTCCGCAAATCTCTTCCCATCCTCATCTGCCATCAGATCCTCCTGCTCTGCGTCCACCACAGGCTCCTTTTGTTCTGCGTCCACCACAGGTTCCTCCAGTTCTGCGTCCACCACCCGAACACAATCTCCCTCTCCGTAGGTGTTCTCCAACCTACGCCCAGTGTCTCTGTATCTCCTACCTCTGCAACAGATGTAGGGCTTTTCCCCCGGTGTCATAGATTGCTAGCTCCACAGGCTAAGCCAGATCTATACTCTGATACCAATGTAATGTCCCATTTTAGAGATATTCCCCCAAACCCAAGCAAACTCTAACCAAATACCTACAAATGATATAGTAACTAAGAAGCTCAAGTGATAAAAATAACAGCGGTGCAACATATAATAATGTAAACATGAAATCTAAGCAGATACTCAAGAAATGCAGAGAGAAATGCTAAGCCATTTTATTATACTGAGTAATGGAATGAGTACAGGAGGTGATCAGAAAGATGGCACCTCGACTTGCACAAGGCAAGTGAAGAAATACACTCAGAATAGTAAAGGAATAGCCTCTCTCTGAACTGCGTCCACGCTGCTGGGGAACTGCCGTGCTACTGCTACTGCTGGAAATCAAATGAGGATTTGGGGTTGTTCCCCTCCTCAGAAAATGCTGAAACTCTGGAATCAGCCTCTACTCAAGAAACCCAGAAAAACCCAAAAAGTTTTTCTGAAATAGCCTACCCCTGAAAATCACCCCCTTGAGGATCTACGTTGTCCCTCAAGGCTCTGCGCTGCCACTGAGTAGAATCCTCCAAAACTCTGCCCGAAACTCTGCCAAAATCCTCCAATATGCAAGGGATGATCCCTTACTCAATCTCCCAGCTCAAATCTTCCACAAAACCCCCAATCTGGAACTCCCACCAAAGAACTGCGTCCCTCTCTCTCAAGACTGCGTAGTCCTCAGATGCTCAGCTCCTCCTCAACGCCAAAGATCAATCCTACTGCAAAAGACTGTTGAATACTACCTTGCCCGAGTAGGCACTCGAAGTCCCCCGTGGCTAAGGGTGAGATCTCCGAACGGAGACACTCAATGCACTATACAGTGCTACAGACAGGCTAAACAACCAGCGTGCTCCAAATCGAAGTGACTAGCTCAAATGCACATAATCGAATGCCAAAATGAAGAGGCTCCTCTCTCCTTTATAGCGTTGGCCCTTTTCAACCCTAAGGCCCACCTCATCCAACGTAGCCTTTCTCTTGCCACGTGTTCTTCTCCATCTGCGCGCTCCCTCCAAGTGTCTGCGTGGGTCCCTCCTCTACGTGGTCCGTTGGCCCCCCTTGGCTCCCCTTTAAGTTACAACTTTGTGCTATTAGGGACTGACTTTATTCTAAAAGTTAGTTATGTCCCCCCTTTTCTCACCTTTTTATTTATTAATAACTATAGAAGGCAAAATTGAGCAAAATCGAATATTCCAATTAGCCATGGCTAATTAGGAATATTACACCTTTTGTGGCAAAAAACTTTTGATCAATACAATCTGAAGTCTGGCTTCTGAAATCTAATACTGACTCATCATTACAAGCCAAATATTTTGGACTAAAAGACATTGAGTTACTAAGGATTTGAACTTCTAAAGTATCAATGCCATATGTGCTTGGGTATTGAAATCTACCTTGATAAAATACAATGATTCTAAGAAGCCATGTTACTTGGCTTGATGAAGTCAAGGTTAACTATTGATT
This sequence comes from Pinus taeda, assembly GCA_000404065.3. NCBI lineage: Eukaryota > Viridiplantae > Streptophyta > Pinopsida > Pinales > Pinaceae > Pinus > Pinus taeda. Next base: position 239,157 of record APFE030494122.1, on the reverse strand, counting down.
AATTGATGATGTGTAGAATCTAAGGGTCTTGGCATTTGGGCACTTACAGATTGAGAGTCTAGGGTTTACAAAACCCTAGCAAGTTGAGAAGAAGTTGAAGGGAAAAAATCTTATCAGGCTACAATCAGTGTGTTGGTCTATAAACCCTAGTGAGACTTTAAACAAGAAAGGTCTAAGGTTTGTACCCTAGGAATGATAGTTTCTGCTATAAAGAAGAAACCCTAGCTTTTGAAAGAAGGATATGACATCATGTTGATGTTGAGGACAGGGACACTGAAGTTGCAAGATAAATGCAAGAAGTCCAAGAGCCAGAGGGAGTTGACTTTTCTCAAAAGATAAGTATTCTATAACTTTCCTCTTTGATTAGGACTATTGTCTTTAATTTTCAGTTAGTTTCTTGTCTGCATCCTTTGCTTGGTTGCAATCATTCTTTCATATCATCTCAGAGAAGATTGTAGGTCAATGACCTTGGCAATAGATCGAAGAAGTGGAAGAACGAAGCAACGCAAGAGGATTTTTCAAAATTTCTAATTGAAGGATATTGTACCAAGATAAAGGGAGCAGATTGTTCAAAGTGTGCCTTGATTGTGCCAAAGAGAAGTCAAAACGTAGCATGCAACAAATAGCAGCATGGAAGCAAGATTTGAGAAGGTTCTCCCAAAAAGATGGAGAGGATCATGTCAAGAAGTTTGCCTCGGTTGTAAAAGTTGCCTCAAGTTTTTGAAGGGCATGAAAAGAAACCTCAGGATTGAAGAAGACTTCACACTTTGGGCTTGATTGAATGAATCAAGGATGATTCTATATGATTCATCTCTGACAAAAGCCGAAGGACACATGTGTTAGAGGGAGCAATTGTGGAGAGAGTATTGCCTCCAAAAGGAGCAATCAGAAATCCATGTTATGACCTTAAAGAAAGTTGACCTTAGATTCTTGGATGATGGACTGTCAGTGTGAGAGGGAGTACTCAGTCAAACTGACCTAAAAGCATCTACAATGACTGATCCTGTAAAGCTGCAAGGATTCCTAGATTCAGTTTGAGTTTATTGCCTCAATTTGGACCTAGTTATAATTTCTTGAATTAACAAGTCACCTTGTATGTTAGAGGCTGAGTATATTGTAGCTAGATTCACAAGCTGAGAAGTAGTATGGCTTCAAAGACTAATTGCTCCATTGTATGATGACAGACATGGTGATCAAAGGTGCAGTGAAGCTCGAGTATATCTCCACTGATGAGCTAATAGTCAATATTCTACCAAAACCTCTTTCTAGAAGGATGTTTGCATACTTCCAAGACAAGCTTGGGCTTGTAGAGAATGCCTCTTTTATTGAGAGGGTCTGATACAATGTTCCACCGAGTTTCCAGGTCAGGGAATCGCGGGAGCAGGGATACGCAAAAGGGGGGCGTATATAAGCAACCCCAAATTTTAGGGAATTTTCAGGGAAACAGGGGGATGTCATAATCATAAAAAATATAAAATTATTAAAAAAATAATATTAAAAAAAATCACAAAAACCCCAAAAATATGTCAATAACTAAATAAAAAATCTTAATAATTATGAAATGTACATCTAAAGACTAAATATGATCATTATTATATATTAGACTTTTGTCATTTATGAATTATCATTTGACATTTCTCCATTGTAGATCTAAAAGTAAATTACTAAATTAAATCCATCATTTGACATAACGCAATGTTCCTTCTAAATTCATCATTTCGCATGATGCAAGATACATCTAAATTAAATTAATAAATTCATAATTTAACAATTGAAATTATGCAATAAACATCAAATTTTCAAAAACGATAAAAAGTAAATTCATCATATGACAATGACATTGACATTATGTTGAAATCTAAAATAGCCATAGAATACTAAACGAAAAGTAAACATAGAAAGCACTGAGCAATGAAATGCTAGGAAATTTCTCAAAAAATACTAAATAATATTAATAAATACTAAGTCTTAAGTTTTAATATACTTCAAGTTTTTTATTTTTGTTATTGTTTTTATTTTATTTTTTAAGAGTTAAATTTTAAATTTTAATATAATTTAATTTATTTATTTATTTATTTATTTATAAAAAAATTAAGTTTTAATATAGTTACATTTTTTTATTTTTTTTAGTAATGTTCCTAACTAGGATGAATATTGTTATACAAAGCAAATAAACAACCAACACCCGAAAATGAGAAACAAATAGTAAACACCCCTATAAACACTGCAAATAGGAATCATCTGAGCCATATTATTAATTCTTTTCGGAGCAAGTACAATGGTTATGGAATGGTGCACCTGGGCTTGTCTCAATGGACAAGCGTGACAAAACCCAGGAGAGTAAACAACAGCCCAAGTGTTGCACAAATGATGTTCCAAAGATGAATTGCGCTGCCCAGAAACTGCGCTCACTGTTGGAAAGGATGTGCTGGAAACTCCACCTCCAATGCCCAGAAAATGCTGCAACTTCAGCTCCTGGGTCCTCAACCAAAACCCAGAAAGGGTTTTCCCTAGTTCAGAACCCCAAAATTCGATACCCCAAGTACCATGTCCTCCTCACGCTAGGAAGTATAGCTTGTCTATAGCTGGCTAGAAAGGCCCTCCAAATCACCCCCAAATGTTGAGATGCTTCCCTCTAAGGCTTCCCCACTTCTCCCGGTTATCTCCATATCTATAGCTTCTTCCCCCAACTCCCACGTGTGCCCAGCGATGGCCTCTGCGCAGTCCTCGGTGACTATAAATCAAGCGGCCCAAATGCAATAGTCTCCCAGTCCAAAACTCTCCCCAAAGGCTGATCCTCCTCTGAAACTCCAACTCCCAAACTCTCCCGGCAAATGCTGCTCAGATGAACCCCCAAGCAACCTCTGCGTGTTCCCCTCCTGCGTGCTCTAGAAGTATGCACTGGCTGGATCGAAGGCTGAGTGATATAGTTGTAAAACTCCTTCGGCTCTCCCCCAAGGTAGTATGAATTTCCTTCCTAAGGTGGCACTCAAGGTCCCCCGAAGAAAGGTTGAGTCTCCCGCCTGAAAAAATCGATGCTAAACAGCTGGTAACTCGGCTAAGCAGCTCAAGCAACACAAATGAGTTCGATAGACAAATGATGCCTTGGGTTGGGGAGTTCCTCCTCATAACTTCGTGGGCCTTCCTTCCCCATGTGGACCCCTCTTTCTCTAGCCATTCGATTTCCCCTCCAAGGCAATTCGAATAGCCCAAGGGTCCAAGTGTGTTTTTCCCCACGTGGGTGGCCCCCACCATCCACAAGCGATGTAATTCAACCCCCCCTTTTCTCCTAAGTTCCTAAGTCAAAAATGTATGGGCTCCACCTTTACCAAAAATCATTCAAAATTGTTGGAGACTAAACATGTTACAAATATTTTTAAGAAGGGACATTACAGTCCTCCCCTCCCAAATGTTGCTTGCCCCCAAGCAACCTCAATGTTGGATGCTCCAAAATGTGTTCACCCTCCCATGTGGCATCTTTATCCGGCAGGTTCATCCATCACACCAAAAAATCCAAGAAGGTCCTGCTCCTTAGCTTCCTCTCCCTAGTCTATAGGATGGCCTCTGGTTCCAAAACCAAATGTCCCTCATCATCCAGTGGGGGTAACTCTACAGCTACTGTCACATGTTGTCCCAACACCTTTTTGAGGCATGAGACATGGAAGATGTTGTGAATCCTGCTCCCCTAAGGAAGCTCCAGCTCGTAGGCCACCTCTCCAACTCGTCTGACCACCCTGTACAGCCCATATAAATGCGGTTGTAGCTTCTCGAGCCCTTTTTGCTTCAAGGTAGACTGTCTATATGGCTGTAGCCAGACATACACCAAGTCCCCCTCCTCAAAATGTCTCTCAGTCCGGTGCTTGTTAGCATACATCTTCTATTGATTTTGTGTTGTCACTAAGTTGTCCTTGAGAGCCTTGAGAATGTCTTGGCTCTCCAGGATCCAATCTTTAGCCTTTGGGGCTCAGCTGTCAGCAAAAGACAATGCATCATAACCATACAAGGCACGAAAAGCGGTCATACCGATAAACATGTGATGGGTGGTGTTGTAGCAATACTCGCCCATGTGCAGCCATCGAATCCAAGCCCTCTATTGCTGGGTCACGTAGTTCCTGAGGTACCCCTCCAACCACTGATTAACTCACTCAGTTTGGCCATCTGTCTGAGGGGATAGCTCGTGCTAGGGGTGAGCTCAGTACTAACCAATCTAAAGAGCTCCTGCCAGAATCCTCCCATGAACCTGCTGCCCCAGTCACTTACTATGTTCTTAGGAAGCCCGTGCAACCGGAAGACTTCTCTGAAGAACTGCTCTGCAACCTGTTAAGTTGAATACAAGGTCGGGATGGCGAAGAAATGGGCATACTTAGTCAACCGATCAACTACCACATAGATGAAATCCTTACCCTGCATTGTGGGGAGCCCATTAATGAAGTCCATGGAGATACTCTCCCACTTCCCCTTAGGAATGGGAAGCGGCTCCAATAACCCAGTGGGGTGGATCAGCTCCCCTTTGTTCCTCTAGCATGCCTCACACTCTTGTACAGACCTCAACTTGTCCCCCTTGAGACCCTTCCATGGGACACACTCCCTGATTGCCATGTATGTTTTTCTGAACCCCTGATGCCCTGACAATGGTGAGTCATGTGTTGCCTGGAGCACTCTCTCCCTCAACTGCGAGCTAGGTACCATAAATATGCGCCCTTTGTAATAGATGGCCTCGTCCATCACCTGGTAGCGCTCATCTGTGTGTGCCCCCTCCACAATCTCGCATGCCCGCCTGTCTTTGGAATACTCTACCAGCAACTGGGCCTTCCAATCATGGAAAATTCTCATGAGGGAGAGGCTTGCGAGTCTCCTGGATAGGGCATCGGCCACTACATTGTATTTCCCCCGCACATACTCTATGTCAAAATCATAGGCATGCACCTTGCTGACCCATCTTTGTTGTCTATCATTGAGGCCCTGTTGCCCCATGAAGTGGCAAAGACTGTCGTGATCGATCTTCACTCTAAATCGGTTACCCACCCAATACTGTCGGAATTTGGCCAAGGCATGCATAATGGCCAACATCTCCTTGTCATATATAGAATATGACTTCTCATGGGGTAGGAGCTTCCGGCTCTCGAAAGCAATGAGGTGACCACCCTGGGATAATACTGCTCTGATCCCCTCTCCCGATGCATCACACTCCACGGTGAAGGGCTGGGAGGAGTCCAGAAGTGCCAACACTGGACAACTACTCATCACCTCCTTGAGGCGATCAAAAGTTGACTGTGCTCCATCTGTCCATGTGAAGGCCCCTTTCTTATTCAAATCCGTAAGAGCAGCTGTTAACTGCGAAAATCCCTGAGAAACTTCCAGTAATACGTGCAGATGCCCAAGAAGCCTCACAGCATTGTCACATCTCTGGGTACCGGCCAGTCTCGAATAGCCCGTATTTTCTCCTCATGTACCTTCACTCCATCTACGCCAATAATGTGCCCCAGGTAGAGCATCTCAGTCAGGCCAAACTCACATTTGGGTGGTTTGGCATAAAATTGTTGTTCCTTCATAATGCGCAATACCTCCTCCAAGTATTGGAGGTGCTCCTCCCAAGTTATATTGTATATCAATATGTCATCAAAGAACACCAAGACAAACCTCCTCAACTGCCTCCGGAATTCATGGTTCATACATGATTGGAAGGTGGCCGATGCGTTGGTCAAGCCAAAGGGCATGACCAAAAGCTCAAAGTGCCCATAATGACATCGGAAAGTCGTCTTGGCGATGTCCTGATCCCTCACCCTGATCTGATGGTACCCCAAATGCAAATCTATCTTAGAGAAGTACCTGGCTCCTCTAAGCTCATCCATCAACTCATCGATGCGGGGTATGGGGTACCGGTTCTTCAATGTCTTCCTGTTCAGCACCCGGTAATCGATGCACGTGCACAAGGTTCCATCCTTCTTCTTCATCAGCACTACTAAAGAAGCAAAGGGACTGGAACTCTACCTAATGTGACACAATGCCAACAACTCTTTGATGGCCCACTCAATCTAGTCCTTATAGGCCTTGGGGTGCCTATAAAGGGTGGTAATCACTGCTTGCACACTCGGCTCCAAGTCGATGGTGTGCTCGAATCCCCAGTCTAGTGGCTGCCCTGGTGGAATGTCCCCAAATACCACTGAGTATCGATCTAATAATGCCTATATATCCGAGGGTGGTGACTGGGCCTGTCCCCCAGCCTCTGAGATCCTCAGCTCTACTACCCACGCTATGTCTCCATGCCGCAAATCTGCCTCCATCCTATGCACTGAGACTGTCTGTGATGGGTACGAATGCATGCCTCTGAGGACCACCAGCTTGCCATCCAGCCTAGTGAACTCCATCTCCAGCTCCTTCCAATCAATGGTAACTCGTCCAAGGGAGTATAGCCACTGGACACCCATCACTACATTGGTGTTTGGCACATCTACCACAAAGAATTGGTTTGTCATTGAGCAGTTCCCCATGGTCATGGTCAAGGCGGGAACATACCAAGTGCACTGCATAGTCCAGTCACCCAGCACCAGAACTGAAAAGCCCTCAAACACTGTCGTGGCGATGCCCCTCCTCTAAACCAACTGCGCATCAATGAAGTTGTGGGTAGCCCCACAGTCAACTAAGACTGAAACACATTGCCCCTATATGGTACCTCAAATCCTCACTGTCAAAAATTTGGGGACCCCACATAAAGAAGCAAGGACTCCCCCTGATGGAGCAAAAGATGTTCCCCCCTGTGGAGGTGGTGGTGGTGGTCCCCTCTCTACAGGACTCTCACCATCTCCCACACCACACTCTAGCTCCACATCATCCTCCCGATCGCTATCTGAGAAGACCTCGATATAGCGGGCTTTGCTAGTGGTGCACCAATGGCCTGGTGCCCAAGGCTCCCGACAGGTAAAACACAGTTTCCTTCTCCTGAGGTCCCTCCGAGTCTCATCATCCAGCTGCCCACATCCCTCGGCTTTTCTCTGTGGTGGTGACCTAGTATCACTCCCCTTCTGAGGGTAGGGAGTGTGTTGGAAATACTAAGATGGGGGATGAATCAATATTCCTTAGCAATTAGCACTTTTAAATCTTTTCAGAGAATTAGTTAATCTTCAATTATTATTAATGTTTATGCAGTAGTAACAGTAAATAAAACAACACAGTAGACCCAACAATTTTAGGTGGAAAACCCCTCCGGGTCAAAAACCACCGAATGATTTTCTAATAAATTCTTTAATCTTCAGCCCCAACAGAAATGAAAGCAACAACTTCCTAGAATTCTAGAAAAGCATTATTCTCCAGCTCCCACTGGAAAGACGCCCTAACGCCCTGGTTTCTTCAGTAGTCAACTGAATGGATGCCCCAACATCCTAGACCAACCTACCACCCTAAAGTGTTCACAGGCTCCAACCTGTAGGCGACTTCATGCACCATCCTAGCACCTTCCTGCCACCCTATAATGACTGAAATGAGACGAGTGTGGATTCTCATACCAGGGACAACGATCCACAATACAATATGATTTGCAATGATTTTGACCGAACACCCAATCACACTATGACCTATAACCCAACCATGACATCATCCCAACAAAGACTCCTATACCTTCCAATAATGCCTTTTTGACTCTAGGCAGATTGACTCTTTTACAATAATGATTCTTCCAATGAAGACACTTTTACAAATGACTCTTTTACAACTTTACAATGATGACTCTTAGCCTTGACACTTCTTCACAATATACGGATGGTTGTCATGTCTTCAAAGGATGTCCCACTGCAATGATTCCTTTGATTTGATACTTCTACTCTTAAATTCTTGATTGAAGTTGTACTTGAATTTTCTTCTACCTACGTGCAAAATTTGCCCAGCGAAACCAACCCCAAAACAAAATACCTTCAACTTACCTTTGCCTGCAAAACACATGTAAGTGCATAATAATGAATAAATACAAATTAAAATTACAATGTGTACCTGAAGTGTGCTTGTCACTTTTGTTGTTGACTTGTTGCAACAGTAGACAAAGACTCCCACTCTTGATATAGTCCTGGACTCTATGCAAGACTATATCCAAAACTGACCTAAAGATATATACAATAAATACTGATGACAGACCCTAGACTTGTGATGGACCAAGTTCTAAGTACAACAACAGAGACAATTCTATCAACTATGACAAGACAAGTAACATGAACTTACAACATCATATAGATTTAGCAGACTTGGTGTAGCATCAAGAATATGTAGCATCAAATCTGTAGTATCAAGAATAGGACATCCGAAATGTGGTACCAAAACTAACTGTGACATATAAAGACATAGAGATATAACTAAGACACTGTATGTACTTACGTTGTCCTGCAAAAACATATGTCAGAGATGATACTCATATTTCAAATGTACACACTAATCATACATACCTTGTTGTAGGAGACTTACCCTTGATTGTTGATGTGTGGTCCTTACTGCAGTGATCCTTGAATGCATGCTTTTTCTTCCCTTCTAGGAGCTCGATATTGAATCTGTTGTATCTATGTAATTTCAGATCTCCAGGGTCTAAAATTTCATCCTATGGTAGCCCTCTGAGTCCTCTTTCCAACTCCACAAGTCTGATCAAGATTGGATTCTTCAAGAAAGAGTTATGCCCAATCTCCCACGATGACTTGATTATAGACAGGTTCAGTAGAGCGAACTTGTACGAAGTCTCACTGTTGCAGCCTTCAGGCCTAAAAACGCTACTCAACAAACTACGAAATTTGAATCCAACGCTCAAAGAGAAAGTTATGACGATTTTCCCAATGTCACCTGTTTGACATGGAACTTGGTGGCCTACAAAAACCCTAACTTCCTCAGATCATATCTCCAAAAATATAGCGAACGAAGATCTGAAATTCGGTCACGAGGTTCATCAAGATTTCCGCTCAAATGGGTTTTAATTTCAACTTTTGAAGCTTCGCAGAAACAAAGTTATAGCGAAAATTCCACGATGACCTGTTTGAAGCCACAAAATCCCAACTAGAGGAGGATATGAGGGTCATTATTTATATGAATGTCTTGAGTTGAGAGGGTCCTCAACAAGTGAACATTGGAGGGATTTTAGGAGCAAAAAAATTTATTAATTATTGACTATTCAATGACCAAAACCAATTATGAGTGCCATGCCACAACCCCATAGGGTTTTAGCCCACTAATTGGGGTTACTAACTTCAAACATGAATATCTCTCAAGCCGTGAAGAATTACTTGGCGTGCCATATATCAACGGAAACATCTCGACGAGTAGAATCCATCTAGAAGATCCTTGACTTAGAATAGAGTAAGTTGTCAAGTCAAAATGCCCATACAAGATCGGGGTAGCCCCTTGTGCTACTTGGGTTGACATCAATGACAACCACTGATCAACAATCTCCCCCTTTAGCATTGATGGCAACATAAGTACTCCCCCTGTGATCATGACACCTCTTCCTATTGCCTTCTCTCCCCCTTTGTCATCAATGGAAAAGGGCAACTCCCCCTGACAAACAGCCATCCTGTGGATCAATACATGCCTCCACTCCCCCTTTCTACTCAAGTAGATAAGAGAAAGAGTCTAATGAAAACTTGGGAGAATCCCAAGCTTTTGGCGAAGATACTCAAATGCTTCACGAGGTAATGGTTTGATAAAGATGTCAGCAACTTGTTTCTTTGTGCCAACATATTCAAGCTTGATATTCTTTTCAACGACTTGCTCTCTAACGAAATGATATTTTTTGTTTTGGAATGCATCACAGGATTCGTGGAGATATTGATGGCGCTGGTGTTATTGCAAAAGATGGGAACACACTCATCGAACTTGACTTGAAGATCTTGCAAAGTTTTCTTCATCCAAAGAACTTGAGTACAACAAGCTGTTGTCGTGACATATTCTGCTTCTGTTGTGGATAACGAGATTGAACACTGCTTTTTACTTAAAACATGAAACAAGACAACCACCTAGATAGAATGCGACTCCACTGGAACTCTTATGATCATCAACACTTCCTACCCATCTGCATTTGTATAAGCTTGGATGACCAGATCATTTCCTTTGGGGTACTATAGACCATATTCCACTATGCCCTTAAGATACGGAAGAATTCTTTTGACGACAATAATATGAGATTCTTTTGGTGCTGCTTGGAATCTTGCTACTTGTCCAACTGCCTACATCACATCAGGTCGGGATGTTGTCACATATAAGAGACTACCAATCACGGATCTATACAACCTTTGGTCCACATCCTTTGATGAATCTTCTAAGCTTAACTTGCAACGTGTTACCATGGGGGTAAGAACTAGCTTGCAATCTTCCATCTGGAATTTCTTGAGCATTTCTTTGATGTACTTGGTTTGATATATGAATATTCCTTTATCCTGCTGAGAAATCTAAAGCCCTAAAACGTATGTGAGTTCGCCAATCATAGACATTTAAAACTCACTTTGCATTTTTGTGGCAAAGTCTTTACTTAATCTATCATCGCTGCTTCCAAAGATTATATCATCCACATATACTTCAATAATTGTTAGGTTATCTCGATCCACTTTCACATAAATATTGTTGTCAGCGCTTCCTTTCTTGAATCCCTGTTGATGTAGATATCCGTCAAGACGAGCATACCAAGCCCTAGGAGCTCGCTTGAGACCATATAGAACCTTCTTTAATCTACAGACGTAGTCTTCTTTCTTAGAGAGTAGAAAACCTTTGGGTTATTCAATGTAAACTTCTTCCTCCAATTCACCATTTAGAAAAGCTAACTTAACATCCATTTGGCAGAGCTTGAGTTTTCTCGAGCAAGCATAAGCGAGAAACATCCTGATAGCTTCCATTCTGGCAACGGGAGAAAATATTTCTTCAAAATCGATTCCTTCAACCTGTGCATATTCTTTGCAGACTAATCTTGCCTTGTTCCTGGTAACCTATAATCCTTCAACTATTTTGCTCCCCCTGAACCTGTAATGAAATCTTGTTCAAACTACCTTCCTGTCAATCGTAGACTTGTGCGATATACTGCTGCATAGACTCCTCTACAAACTTTAAGGAGTCAACAAGCCAGATTGTTCAAAATAGTGAGTCAGTTAATGAGCCATCTTGACTCGAGTTATTAGCAGAAGCAGTTACTGATTCCTCACAATCCGTTACGAATTGTGAAAGCATAACTGTTGGGACCTTATTTCCTTCTTGCTTTTCTTGCTCATCTTGTACTTGTTCAACGTGTACCTGTTTTCCTTTCCAAACCTTCTTATTCTCATCGTCAAGCCTTTCATTCATGGTTGATTCCATCTTGTACCTGCAGTTACGAGCTATGTGTCCATAGTTATGACATTTGTAATGTTGGATGTTATTCATAGAAAATTTCGTTTGGTGTCTATCTCGTGATCCTGCAAATTTGCTTCTAAGGTTTTGCTGATAATAGTTGTACCTATCTGGAACTTCACAATCCCTAGACTTATGTCCAAAATTGTTACATTTGACATCATCTCTCAAATGATCAAATTTGTTGATATTATGTTGCGTTTTGGAATATCCATTTCTGAAGGATCTCCTGGAATTATATTCATTCCAAACATACATGCGACATTCTGCAGCTCTATGTCCACACCTTCCACATGAATAACAATGACCATAAAAGATAGGTTGGTACCTGGGAGGAAATCTTCTTCGAAGAGTTGTCTTCCGAGGTCCTTCCTGCAAGTCTTGATCTCTTGATTTAGCTGAGAGATCTATATGCATGGTAGATTTTGCATATCCATCTTCTTTAATTGTCATAGAAGGACTCGACTTCTTTTCGAATTTTTCTTTGTAACCAAGACCAGTCTTGTCGTTGTATGATCGTTGGTTGCTGATGAGTTCATCCAAAGTCTTTGAACTGTTGGCATAGTTTTGAAAAGTTTTTCCATTTTTTACTTCCTTTCGTAGAGCAACTATTTCAGCTTCCAATGCTTCTCTTTCCTTGTTGTTTTCCTTTAATTCTTTCCTGAGAGATTCTTCGATTCGCTTATATTCTTCAACCTTGATTTTAAGGTTGAGGACATGTTCTCTCTCTATCTTCAATTCATCTTCAAGAGTGTTGACATGCTTCTTCTCGACTTTGAGCTTTTTGATAACCATGATCACTTCGTTTTGAAATTCAACCTCAGTCATTTCTTCTTCTTCGTCTCCTTCTTCATCAGGTGCCTCTTGCTTATTGTGCTTGGTCATAAACAATACTCTTCCATTGCATTCTTCTTTGTTATCACTATCTTCTTCGAATGAGGAACTATCTTCTTTGGTGAAGAAACTTTTCTTAAACCATTTCTTCTTGCCTTGCTTGTTGAACTTCCTAAGACCTTTCTTTCCATTCGTAAAAGCCTCATTTTTGTGAGGGCATTTGGTTGCAAAATGCCCAACCTCACCACAATCAAAACATATTAATGGAATTTTACCTTTGAATTTTCCCGTACCTGTTCTCATTTTCCGTGTGAAGTAGGCGAATTCTTTATCGGAGAGTTCTTCCTCTTCTTCCTTTTCTTCATCATTACAACTGCAAGTTTTTGCATTCTGAGTCCGTTTGTCCTTACTATTCTTCTTGGATGCAACAAATGTTGTTTATAAGTGAGATGTGCCATCCTCTTATTCAATCCTCATTTCATATGCCATAAGAATTCCATGCATTTCATTTATGCTGAAATTCGTCAGATTCGATCTATCTTCCAAGACAGATGCCTTAGGGTTAAATCTTGCTAGCAAGGTTCTTAGGATCTTTCAAACAACAATTTTCGTTTCAACAAGTTCTCCCAAACCTTCCAATGTATTTGTTGTTTCATCAACACGCTGAAAGTATGCAGCAATATCTTCATCTTCCCTCATTTTGAATTCCTCAAATTTCGCCCTGAAAATTTGAAGCTTTGCTTCTTTCACCTTTGAGTCACCTGCATATATATTTTCAAGCTTGCCCCATACCTCTTTAGTAATTTTGCAACTCAATACCTTAAGATAAACAGATTCGATAACACCACTGATAATAAGATCTTTAGCCTTTGCATCATATACCATATTTTTCTTACCTTGTTCATCCTGGGTCAGTGTAAAGCTTTTGTCAACGATTTCCCATACTTCGTATCCTTGCGACAACAAATGAACCTGCATTCTTCCACTCCAAAGTGCATAGTTATTTCCATTGAACAAAGGAACTCTACTCTTAGTACACTCCATGATCTCCTTCTAGTTGTTAGACTGTTATTGAAGGAACCAAGCTCTGATACCAATTGTTGGAAATACTGAGGGGGGATGAATCAGTATTCCTTAGCAATTAGCACTTTTAAATCTTTTCAGAGCACTACTTAATCTTCATTTATTATTAATGTTTATGCAGTAATAATAGTAAATGAAAGAACACAGTAGACACAAGAATTTTAGGTGGAAAACCCCCTCCGGGTCAAAAACCACCGAATGCTTTTCTAATAAATTCTTTAATCTTCAGCCCCAACTGAAATGAAAGCAACAACATCCTAGAATTCTAGAAAAGCATTCTTCTCCAACTCCCACTGGAAGCACGCCCCAACACCCTGGTTTCTTCAGTAGTCAACTGAATGGATGCCCCAACATCCTAGACCAACCTACCACCTTGAAGTGTTCACAGGCTCCAACCTGTAGGCGACTTCATACACTAGCCTAGCACCTCCTTGCCACCTTATAATGACTGAAATGAGACAAGAGTGTGGATTCCCGTACTAGGGACAACGATCCACAATACAATATGACTTACAATGACTTTAATCAAACACCCAATCACACTATGACCTGCAACCCAACCATGACATCATCCCAACAAAGACTCCTATATCTCCCAATAATGCCTTTTCGACTCTAGGCAAATTCACTCTTTTACAATAATGACTCTTCCAATGATGACACTTTTACAAATGACTATTTTACAACTTTACAATGATGACTCTTGGCCTTGACACTTCTTCACAATATATAGATGGTATTCATGCCTTCAAAGGATGTCCCGCTGCAATGATTCCTTTGATTTGATACTTCTGCTCTTGGATTCTTGCTTGAAGTTGTACTTGAATCTTCTTCTTCCTGCATGCAAAATTTGCCCGGAAAACAAACCCCAAAACAAAACAAAATACCCTTCAACATACCTCTCTGCAAAACACATGTATGTGCATAATAATGAATAAATACAAATTAAAATTACAATGCAGACCTGAACTGTGCTTCTCACTTTTGTTGTTAACTTGTTGCAACAGTAGACAAAGACTCCCACTCTTGATATAGGCCCGGACTCTATGCAAGACTATATCCAAAACTGACCTAAAGATATATATAATAAAAACTGATGATAGACCCTAGACTTGTGATGGACCAAGTTCTAAGTACAACAACAGAGACCATTCTATCAACTATGACAAGACAAGTAACATGAACTTACAACATCATATAGATTTAGCAGACTTCGTGTAGCATCAAGAATATGTAGCATCAAATGTGTAGTATCAAGAATAGGACATCCAAAATGTGGTATCAATACTAACTGTGACATATAGAGACATAGAGATATAACCGAGACCCTGAATGTACTTACGTTGTCCTACAAAAACATATGTCAGAGATGATACTCATATTTCAAATGTAAACACTAATCATACATACCTTGTTGTAAGAGACTTACCCTTGACTGTTGATGTGTGGTCCTTACTGCAGTAATCCTTGAATGCATGCTTTTTCTTTCCTTCTAGGAGCTTGATATTGAATTTATTGTATCTATGTAATTTTGGATCTCCAAGGTCTGAAATTTCATCCTGTGGTAGCACTCTGAGTCCTATTTCCAACCCCACAGGTCTGATCAAGATTGGATTCTTCAAGAAAGAGTTATGCCCAATCTCCCATGATGACCTAATTATGGACTAGTTCAGTAGAGCGAACTTGTACGACGTGCCACATGTCACTGTTGCGACCTTCGGCCCAAAAAACGCTACTCAACAAACTACAGTTTGTCCTCTTTTTGTGACTATTTACGAAATTTGAATCCAATGCTCAGAGAGAAAGTTATGATGATTTTCCCAACGTCACATGTTTGACATGGAATTCGAGAGCCTGCAAAAACTCTAACTTGCTCAAATCATATCTCCAAAAATATAGCGTACCAAGATCTGAAATTCGGTCACGAGGTTCATCAAGATTTCTGCTCAAATGGGTTTTAATTTTAGCTTTTGAAGCTTCGCAGAAAAAAAATTTATAGCGAAAATACCACGATGACCTGTTTGAAGCCACAAAATCCCAACTAGAGGAGGATATGAGGGTCATTATTTATATGAATGTCTTGAGTTGATAGGGTTTTCAACAAGTGAACGTTGGAGGGATTTTAGGAGCCAAAAATTTTATTAATTATTGACTATTCAATGACCACAACCAATTATGAGTGCCATGCCACAACCCCATAGGGTTTTAGCCCACTAACTAGAGTTACTATCTTCAAACATGAATATCTCTCAAACCGTGAAGAATTACTTGGTGTGTCATATATCAACGGAAACATCTCGACGAGTAGAATCCATCTAGAAGATCCTTGACTCAAAATGCCCATGCAAGATCGGGGTAGCCCCTAGTGCTGCTTAGGTTGACATCAATGACAACCACTAATTAACAAAGTGCGTGCAGGGAAAGGTGCTCGTGTCTTGGGGATGGCCCCCTACAAATCTCTAGCACATTTCACTGCTTCCTGCAGCGTGGAGGGTCTGCGTGACTTCACTAGTCCACAGAGGGGCTCGAGCAAGCCCTTTATGAAGGTGTACACCCTCTGTGCATCTGATAGGTCCAGCACCATCTCTAAGACTCTCAAACTCCGATATGTACTACTCTAGGTTACCCGTTTGTCTGAGTTGGGTTAGCTCCCTAAAGTGAGCCTTCGGATCCCTCTGATCAAATCACTCCACCACCCTCTTGATGAAATCCTCATAAGATGTCATATTGGCATGCCCCAAGGTAGCCAAGCCCTGAAACCACCAATAGTGGACCTCCCTTTCCAAGTGCAACGTGGCCATCTTGATGGCTTCCATCTCCATCATCCAGTTGAGCTAGAAATAAGTGTCCATCTTCTCTACCTAAGCCCAAGTTGTGCACTTGGCAATGCCATCATATGTGGGGAAGTACATTCTCCCTATAGTACGTTGCAACTCATAGTTCTGCGTGCCCTATTCCCCATAGTTCGTGCCCTTCTCATTTCGCTTGAGCTTGCAGAAATCTCTGAAAGAGAGTGCCTCCCTGAAGTTTGCTCCCATGGATTGCCACTCCCTGAAGTGCTCTCCCATCGATGAAGGATCTTCGACCCCCGCTGGTTCATTCTGCGCCAAAGGCATGAAAGAGGGCAGTGTAGCTCGAGTTGGCCCACTCGCTGATGGAAGCTGCGCAATGGGTGAAGGATGGTCAAATTGTTGAGAGGCCCCCGAAGTCTCTCCAAGTAGAAACTCCCTATGAGTGCTTCTCTCCCGATTCTGCATTTTGATCTCTTCTAGCATTTCCTTCTGCCCCTTCGCTAAGTCACTAAGAAACTTCAAGAGGCTGTCAAACGCCATCTCCTCCCTGCTCTTGGGCTCTCCCATGCTCTTTGTTACCATTGTCTTTCCCTGACCCTCCGCGTCTGGAGTGATCCCCAGCTCCCTTTCTTTGCTTTGGTACCACTGCCTTCTGTATGTAATATTTTGCCAGTCCTCTTCACTCATAGGAGAAATTCCCCACGATGGAGCCAAGATATAGCCTTTGATACCACTGTAATGTACCTAACTAGGATGAACAGTGATATACAAAGCAAATAAACAACCAACACCCGGAAATGAGAAACAATCAGCAAACACCCATATAAACACTGCAAATAAGAATCAGCTGAGCCATATTATTAATTCTTTCCAGAGCAAGTACAATGGTGATGGAATGGTGCACCTGGGCCTGTCTCAATGGACAAGCATGACAAAACCCAGGTGAGTAAACAACAGACCAATTGTTAGACAACTGCTACTCCAAAGATGAACAGCACTGCCCAGACACTGCATTGCTTGTTGGAAAGGATGTGCTAGAAACTCTACCTCCCGTGCGCAGAAAATGCTGCAACTTCAGCTCCCGAGTCCTCAACCAATACATAGAAAGGGTTTTGCCTAGTTCAGACCCCTAGAATTTGAGCCCCTAAGTACCACGTCCTCCTCCTCACACTGGGAAGTACGTCCTATCTATAGTTGGCTTGAAAGGCCCTCCAAATCACCCCCAAATGTTGAGATGCTTCCCTCTAAGGTTTTCCCCACTTCTCTCGACTATCTCCATCTCTATAGCTTCTTCCCCCAACTCCCACGTGTGGCCAATGATGACCTCTGCGCAATCCTCAGTGACTATAAATCGAGCGTCCCAAATGCAGCAGTCTCCTGTTCCAAAACTCTCCCCAAAGGCTGATCCTCCTCTGAAACTCCAACTCCCAAACTTTCCTGGCAAACGCTGCTCAGATGAACCCCCAAGCAACCTCTACGTGTTCCCCTCCTGCGTGCTCCAGAAGTAAGTACTAACTAGATCAATGGTTGAGTGATATAGTTGTAAAACTCCTCTGGCTCTCCTCCAAGGTAGTACAAATTTCCTTCCTAGGGTGGCACTCGAGGTCCCCCGAAGAAATGCTGAGTCTCCCGCCTGGAAAACTCGATGTTGAACAGTTGGTAACTTGGCTAAGCAACTCGAGCAACACAAATGAGTTTGATAGACAAATGATGCCTTGGGTTGGGGAGTTCCTCCTCCATATAACTTCGTGGGCCTTCCTTCCCCATGTGGGCCCCTCTCTCTCGAGCCATTCAATTTCCCCTCCAAGGAAATTTGAATTGCCCAAGAGTCCAAGTGTGTTTTTCCCCCACATGGGTGGTCCCCACCTTCCACTAGCGATGTAATTCAGCCCCCCCTTTTCTCTTAAGTTCCTATGTCAAAAATGTATGGGCTCCACCTTTACCAAAAATTATTCAAAATTGTTGGAGACTAAACTTGTTACAAATATTTTTAGGAAGGGACATTACATTTTTTTTTTTGCATATATTTGAATTCTATTTTATTTAGTTTTTTAATGTTTTATAAAGATTATTAACAAAAAAATGGAGGGACGCATATGTTTCCCCCTTGCATACCCCCGGTGTCCCCCTTGCATCCCCCAGGCCCCCCTGCAAAGGAGTTGCGTTTCGCCGCTAGAAAAACATCCCCTGGAGTTTCCTCGAGTTTCCCTTAAAAAGGGGACGTGGGGGAAAAGTTTCCCCAGTAGTTTCCCCATCCCCAGAGCATGGGGGAGTGTCGGGGCACGTCCCCGTGGAACACTGATCTGATAATTGCATCATGGATATGGTTTCTCCTTATGTCTTGTACTTTTATTGGAATTTGGGATGTTACCTCTGTGTCAAGTACATTGCCCAGAATTAGGTAGAATGGTTTGAAAGATTGGATAGCATCATGCACTGACATTCTTCCTATGTCATGTACTTTGACCTAATTAGGGAGGTTATCCTTGTGTCAAGTACATAGGCCTGATTAGGAAGAATGGTCCTGTGGACTAACATTCTTCCTGTGTCATTGTATAGTGACCTAATTAGGGTTGTAGTCCCCGTGTCACTTTGACCTGAATTAGGAAGAATGGTCCGGTGGACAGACATTTTCTTGTGTCATTATATAGTGACCTGATTAGGGCTAGAGTCCTTGTGTCACTTTGACCTGTATGAGAAAATGGTTCGGCGGAGGACAGTAATTCTCTCTGTGTCATTGTATAGTCACCTGATTAGGGATGTTATTCCTGTGTCACTTTGACCTAGATTGGGGAGAATGGTCCTAAAGGTTGTCACCTCGCAACATCATGTGCTAATCTCTTTCTAGAGTGAGCTTGTTTACCAGACGATGCATATATGCCATACGTCAGGGGTATTGACAAGGTTATTGCAATGTGGTCGATGTTAGTGATGATATTGATGATGATGCTTATCTTAATCTTGATGACCCTTCCTTATAGAATTGTCAATTTGAGAACATCTTGATAGTCATAATGAATACCTCCCTAGTTAAGAGGAAGTGTTGAAATTGTAACTAGGTTGGGTCTTCATAATGTATATTTTTATGATCTTGTAAATTGTAAAGAGTCAAAAGTAAAATATTTGAGTTAAAAGAAAAATTATTTTTGTCATGTCCCATTTGGACATTTTAAAGAAAAGAAAAAACAAATAATTTTGTAAGTGTATTTTGGTTAAATCCCAACTGCCAAGTCGGCTCCCCAAGGATCAAGTTGACCTCCTCAAGATACGTGTCCCTTCGCATGGACAAATAACTATAAATAGGGCCTAGTCGCTCTTCTCCACAAGTAGATTTGGATCAACCATATCTCTGAGGCTTAGGCAAAGGGTTTGTGGCAACAGTTCGGGTCCAAGGCTGAGCACAAGTCTAAGGCACTATTCTTCTAGGAAATACGAGCTACCTAAGGCATATTTCTCTGTGATAAAGGACAAGTTTTCATTGGCACTAGATCGAGGACTAAGGTTGGGCTATAGGCAAAATTTCAGTATATCTAAGGCAGAATAAAGGACACTCCTAAAGCAGTTCATCCGATGTTTTTGAGGCAATAATACAAGCAAGGTTAAATTTCTGAGACAGTACTAAGGACAAACATATGGCATATCCTGGATAAGACTTCTGGCAGATTTCTTATGATTGTTGAAGGTTACTGTTGTTTTTGGAGGGCTGAATTGTAACTTAGATAATTGGTCTACTGATCAAATTAGATGTGACTTAGATTTCTCTTGTTGACAATGATTCTATAGGGAAAGGATTGTTGGGTTTTCCCCTTATGGGTTTTTCCCTAGCCACGAGCCTCATTTATGGTGTCTCTTGTCTCTTGTGAATTGTACTCGATTGGTTAAATTGATAATTGCTTGATGAATAATAAAGAAAGGCTAAATAGAACAATGACATCTTCACAAGTGATTATCAAGATCAAAAATTCTAGCTTGCACTTGAATTTCAACAGTCTACTGACCACATTCAATCGAAACACAAAAACTTTCAATGGAACCAAGTATTAGATAACAAGAACACAATATTCAGAGGTCGAATATGCTTCCAAACACGACACTTGCAGAACACATGCCCACAGGCAAAAAAAAATCCAAAGAAAAAAAGAGGTAGACCCATAAGCCAAAAGAAGGGTAGGTATCAGATCCTCACCTCTCAAAAGAAGAAGAAGAAGAAACCATGGAGAGCCAACCAATCCAAGCAGAAGTGGACGCACATGCTCAACATGGTAACCAAGCAGAGGGGTTGTTGTGGCACAGACCGGAATCGCAACCCATATAAAGACAGTACCGAATCAGTTGAGACCCAAGCATCTGATGGGATGGGAGGCACAAAAAGAGCAATGCATATGAGAGTTCATGCTTACGCAAAGAAACCTCACTAAAGGCAACAGGGAGAGAACTGGAAATGGTTCTTGTTAAACCAAACTCTGAGGGATGGCAAAAAGTGCAATGAAAGAAAGGCAAAAAAGAGAAGTTAAGTGATCATTTCCACACTTAACTTCGAATATTTACTTTTGTAAGTATTTTTTACAGTTTTTTCTCTTTACTTCAATATCGTGAGGCATATCTCTAGAATGTTTTCAACATATGCAAAATGTAATTTTGTTCATTCTTTCATGATGAATAAAATTACAGGTGTTTTTCTTCAGAGAAAAAAAAAATATTAAAAAAGAATGAGACATTAAATTACAATATCTTTTTAGCTATGGTATATAAATTTATCACTAGTATACACAAAATCATAAAAAAACACCCATTTTTCAAAAAAAACAACTCAATGCAATATTTTTCCTAATTAAAAAAATGAAAATTTTAAGTTTTTTAAAGAAAAATCACATTAATAGTTTAAAAAAAACACCTTTTCCAAACAAAAACAATTTTTAAAAGTTATAAAAAATGATTTTAAAGCAAAATTTTAAAGTAATTCAAGAAAAAAAAATTTATACTGATAATTATAAATAGATAAAATATATATATAGATATTATAATTTAATTTTTTTTATTATTTACTTATAATAGTTAAATATAAAAAATAAAGAAAATCAAAAGACAATAATTAAAAATCTATACTTACAAAAAAAATTTAACTAAAGCAACTAACATTAAGCAAATTAAAAATATACATCAAAAAAATTAAAACGCGAAAGTTAGCATTAAAAAAAAAAAAAAAAAAAAAAAAAAAAAAAAATTAGAAAAATAAATAAATAACTTATATTTAAAGCCTAGATGGGGTGTCAAAATTACGAGAGGGTGTGGGGAGGGTTGCCAATGTCCCACAAGGCCACTCGCCCATGGGACATGGTAGCATGACCCCATTGTGTTGTGATAGGTTGCATGCAACACACATGGGAGAGTCTTAACACACACCGCCTAATGGTCTGCATGGATTTCTCCCCGCGTCATGACAATTGTTGCTCAATGCGAAGCGATACAATTAGTTATGAATTCATATTTTCTCTGGATCCTAGCTTGCTCGAGATACCTATCATTTGGCTCAATCTAATTAATTTTGTATTCATTCAGGGGCAAGCGGAGAAGCTTAGCTCAGGTACTCTGCTCGAGGCTTTTATTATGTATTGTCTCTTGGGGGGTCTCCAGACGAATTTCAAGTCTCAAGGTGGTTTTGCGAGGAACACTCCTCAGCACATTCAGTCTTTGTCATTTCTATCCCTCAACGAGAAGGTTTAGGATTAGGTTTCTATGGTCATGCAATCTATGGTTATCGCAGGTCTTGTTGTCGCTCAAATTGTACACAGAATTGCGACAAAGCTCAAGCCAGGGGCTGTCACTATGATCCCTTAGCCCGCATTTAGGAGACAGATGAAGACCTAGCCACAATCTTTGGAGGCTTGAGAATTGGTTTGCAATTGATTTTGAGGGCTAATAATTTGTTTTGCAGGCCTACAGAAATTTTTGGCAAGGGTTTGAAGGGGTTCTCAATGTATTCTTGCCATTGATCCATGAAATTTTGAGTTTATTAACTAATCATTCTTTTTGCAAGCTCATTATCCATTGAAGAACGGTTTCAAGGGCTTAAAGTTCATTTATTTCATCATCCAAGGCCTTGGAAGTCGAGCCATTGGTCTTAAGGCCACTTATAGGCCTAGTCGCAAGCACTAGAGGCCCTAAAGACCTAGCTGCATGCTCTAAGTGGGTTGATCCATCAACAATATTGATTTTCACACTAATATATTTGAGTTGCAAGACTTTTCAAGGGCTAATCACCAAGTTTTGAAGGCTACATATTAAGTTTTGGGGCTTGCACTTGACATACTTGCTCAATTATCGTAGTTGTGGGGTTGTGAGAGCATTCCTTTGTTTTTTCAATGTAACCATTGGTGGTTGCAAGTGTTGGAAGTCATACATTGCTTTTTCAAAGTCAAAATTAGCCTCTTTTATGCCCGAACAAGGTAAGTTTGCCATTGGAGCTAGGCCGCTAAGCCCAAAGGGTTTGATCCTCTCGCCTTTCCTCTCTTGTGTTCATAGTCATAATTAACCAGATCTAAAGACCAATCTAAACAGTGACATAATCAAGTGTTAATCACCCTGAAGAAGTCTAAAAACACCTCCAAATAAGCCTAATAACTCTAAGAAGTAGCACATTGACACATCAACTAAGGGCTTAAATAACTCATTTTTGCAAGCTTCTCATTCAATTTTTGGGACTGATCTCATGATAAAAGGAATCTGACCTAATTTTTTTAAGTCTGGTGCATTTTCAAAGTGAATAACGCCATCAGGTATGAATTCATATTTGCTCTGGATCCTAGCTCGCTCGAGATGCCTATCATTTGGATCAGCCCAATTGATTTTGTATTCATTCAGGGGCAGGCGAAGAAGCTTAGCTCAAGTACTGTTATCTAGGTTTTTATTATGTATTGTCTCTTGGGGGATCTCCAGACAAATTTCAAGTATCAAGGTGGTTATGCAAGGAACACTCCTCGACACATTCAGTCTTTGTCATTTCTATCCCTCAAGGAGAAGGTTCAGGATTATGTTTCTATATGTTGATTTCTGTAGCATCAGATGTGCTCTATGTTGAAGAATCTAGGGCAAATTAGAGTTAGAGTGATTCTTCTTATCATGATAGCTATTTGTGAGTTGTTTTTCATTTTTCTTATAGCACAATCTTCTCTTTGACATTATTAGAGTGTGTTTTCGTTAATTTATCAAATAGCTTATCAAAACAAAGAGACAAGAACACAAGATATTTGACATTCTACCAGGGCCAAAACCTCTCCCTCTTGGAGAGGAAAACCTGCACTAAATTCTTCTTATAGATATTCCAATTGACGAATACCAAGACCTTGACACTTGATCTAATATGCTCCTCCAAGACCACGACACCAATCCTCCTTTGTGTTGCTGCTGAGATCATCATTATTGCTCCATCACTATTGCACTATCAAGATCTTCATTGCTATAACATCATTGATGGACCTTCATGGAGAACTTTGAAGAAATTTCAACCCCCACTCCGGTTATTGGTTTTCCTTATCACTCCATGCATTTAGTTTTAAATCCAAGCATGATAAAAATTCTAAAATCAGGAAATAACCACAATTTTCTAAAAACACAAATTTAGAGATTTCACAACTACTAAAATTGCATAAATAAAACACAACAAAATTATGATAGCCACACAGAAAATAACACAGGGATTTTTGGTCAATGTGACCCTAGAAAAACCCTGTACAACTCTTGGGGAAAACCAGTTTGAGAGCTCTTCTTTATTTCTAAAAATGCTTTTACAGAGAAACTAAAATACACAGTAAAAATTCAAGCAACCACAAATTACAACTTATCTCGATTTCTATGCTTGAACTCCACCTCGAAAATCGTGCCAATCAGCAAATAGCCAAAACAAAAATTTTCACAGTGACAAAACAGCATTAAATGTTGTACGACCTGCCTCCAAAAATGGGCCCAGAACTTGTTGTCCCTCTTCCTCGATTTTTGTGCCTTTCTTCTGCTGTACGGTTTTTCCTTGGGATGCGTGTCAATAAATGTTGCTGCCTAGATTTGCTGAAATGTCTTCTTACTGCTCTCCTTCACTTCCTCACTGCTCAGAAATTTTCTCCTTGCTCTCTCTTCTTTTTCTCTCAAATGCTCATGAAAGAATGAATTGATCTTTTCCTCTTCTCTTCTCCTTTTATTCTCTAAATGACCTTTTGGGTTACCCTAAGATCTAATGGCTTAGATTCATTTAGATCTAGGGATGAGAATAAATGTGCATTTAATTCTCACTTTCTATTTTTTAACTCACACACTTAGCCTTTTATTTCCATAGTCACTTTTTCACTTGCTAATTCTTCATTAACTTTAATAAAGTCACCTTTAAATGAGAATGTAACTTTACCACTTATAAAGTCACTTTTAAATTAGAATGTAACTTTACCACTTATAATGTCACTTTTAAATTAAATTGACTTTACCACTTATAAAGTCACTTTAGGAGAAAAGTGAAAAATAAATTTGGACACTTTTCCCTAGGCCAAAGATCAAAGCCTTAGGGAACCACTTGTCCTCTGGTACCCAAATTTTAACAAACTTCACCATAATGATGAAATCATTATTGTTGCACCATCTTTGCCCCTTCCTTGTGAGATTATCTCTATTATGTCATCATTGTTGTGGCATCTTTGTTACACCTTATTACACTACTACAAATATCATCACTGAGACTTGTGAGACAGTGATCATCAAGTAATGTATATCCTGAAACAGAGTGTGACTGAGATCCTTCATGTATGCCAAGACTATAACTGAATACTGAGGCAGTGAGTGTGAGGAGGCTGAGACAAAGAGTGTCCTTCTTTCCATATGTATGTTAAGACTTTAACGTTGCTTCTGTGATCATTGAGACAGGGAGGAGACCAAGTACATTCATCTTGATAATACCCATTCGAAGAACAGTGATTTCAGAGTTTGCGAGATCTTAGGACTGTGATTACTTACTGTAATCACCACCGAAAACTTCAGACATAACCAAGGTTTTGTCTGCCTGTAATGTGGATACTTTCCACACCTATTTATAGTAGTTAGTCCCTTGTATTAAGCCGACGTGTATCCATGAAGTGTTGTGACTATTTCTTTGATACGACATAAGTGAATTTAATTCTTTTAGGCCAACATGATTGTCTTATTAACTTGCTTTGCTTGCAGACTTCTTTTGTGCTCGTCTTGGAGGATTGTGCTTGTCTTGGAGAGCCTTTTAGACTAGTCTGCATTTACATATATGCTCTTTAAACCTATGGAATGAGCAAGAAACTCATTCGTATAATTTACAAAAATAATAATATTTATTTTTCTTGACATTTACAAAGATCAAAATTACATTTGTAAATGTTGAACCTAGTTACACTTTCTTCAACACTCCCTCTTAACTGGAGAGGTATTTATAATGGTACTTATCATTCTCAATCTAAAGAATTTCTCATAAGAAGAATCGGATTGGTAACCCATCTGTATAGCATCATAGTAACCAACATTGTTTCCACAGCAAGGCCTTGACTGACAGCTCTATCCCTCATTAGACCAGAGCACAATGTTGGCAAGACCAATGATTATAGACACCTTAATCATTGTCTCTCAAGGTACATACCCACCCAGGTGTTCACTGAGCATGACCTTCTAGGACTATTCTTATCTTGGGTTCCAATCCCTCAAAGAATATCGGTCCTCTTGCCTACTCTTGTCTTGGATGCCCTACACATCCTCAAAGAGCATCAGATGCCAGATGATTAACCAATCCTCCGTTCTTTCTTCCAAAGTGAAGACAAGAATGTTGTGTCTATCTCTCCCTCTCAACTAGGGAGGATAGCATGTGTCTTCATTTCTCTTCATGGCCTTCACCTAGACTTACGGTTATTAGTCCTGGTCTAGTGCATGACACATGAAATAGAAAAACACAACTGTCACTCCTTTTGATTAGGGGTGATCCAATACACCCTCCCTCTTGATCAGGGACTTGTCAAAGCTCCCTCTTAGCTAAGGATTCTTCTATACATCAGCAACTTCTTCTTCGTGGGCCCTTCAGCTGCTTGATCAACTTTTCTCCTTGATGTCATGAAATTTAGTTGAGCTTCTTCCTTGTAGGGTAACAGCCATCGATCACTTTCCTTCTTATTCTGTCATGTCATTCCCTTCTTAATGGAAGGTGGCCTTCTTGGTACAGATCTGGAACCTTCTTCATATGGCTACTTCTTTTCTCTCCATGCTTCTTTCAGGAGTTTCCATCCACCGCATGAATGTTGGTTGTACTTGTACTTACAAGTCTTGTTCTAGTAGCCTTGCATGAACTTATCCAGATATTATTCAAGAAATCAAAACATCATATTAAATTAAATCATACCTTATGATATGGCTCTTCATCATGACATCTTCTTATAGGTATCAGCATCCTACATTCATGTTAACACATCTCCCAAAGATATCCATTGTCAAGGGTCTACATGTTTTCCATCAGAGCCTTTATATCTTTCCAGGAGATTTTCTAGTCAAGTCTTCTTGATCTTTTTGGATGTTGATTGTCTTCATCAAGGTTGCATATCTCACGATCTCTTCCTTCCTTACACATTCCATTCCCAGGTGTCTTTTTAGAGTTTTCTAATCAGAGTTATGTAATTGTAGTCAACCACCTCATATTTCATATGAGGACATATTATGTTGATTTCATCTGGTGTGACTTATGTCTTTCTGCATCCTTTCAGAGGAGGAGATCCTTTTCCTTCGATCATGCTTCTCAAGATAGAAGTATTGATCTGCAACAATACGACATGACATTATAAAACTTAAATACAAGTATACATACCTCATTTTACCTTTAGGTTGTCCAGGCTTCTTTCAGCAGCATCCTTGATTGAAAGATCTTCAACTCCTTGAACTGCTCTTACGTCATCATATCATTATTCATGAACTTCACAAGTTGGAGTTTCTATTGAAACACTTGCTTCATCCCTGGATCAGTGAATCTTCTAGTGAAGATTCCATCAGAGAATCTTGAGGATCTTAAAGATTCCTATCCAGCAAATGTTTCCCATTTGTTGCATGACGAGCATTCTTCAAATGTTTGAGTTCTGCAAAGTTGTTGCTTACAACTTGCCTTCTTTCATAGAAACCCTAAGGGTTTGACAAACGCATCTTACTTATCCTTGTGATCATAGTCATCATCCTCGTGATGATGTCACGAGATCGTGTTTCTAATACTTCCATAATGTTACACCACATCCTATAACATATTGCAGTCTTATTTTATGCAACATCTAGGAGCCTAGAAAGAGACTTATAGAGAGAGGCTAACTTAAAAAATTCTACTCCCTCTTATCATGGAATCGATTCAGCTCCTTCCATCCTAACCAGTAGAATGAATTTTCTTTTTCTCTTTTATTTGATATTGTCCTTTAAGGACCATCTTTTCTTCTTCCAACTTCTTTTAAGTCTCCAATATTATCTATGTGAGAGAACTTTAAAAGTTTCTTCTCATGAATTCAAAGGAGACCTATTTCAATGACTTCACCTATCTATAAGGACTGAGACTATCCTCCTTATGCAAGGAACAGCATATCGATTTGTAAAACGAAGTCATTTAAATCAAAGATAGATCATAACCATGAAAGATGCTTACTTGGCACAAGAAGAGGAGATCCTTACCTTAATGCTTCATTGAATGAGATTCTTTGCTAGAGCATTATTGAAACCCTCAAGACTCCTTGCACTATCCAGCACCAAGCATGACAAAGACTGCTCCAGCCTATATGTTATTATGATGTATGAAACTACTTCATCATCTTAACTTCTAAGGCACTTCGACTCCTTGTCAGGTCTTTATAGTTACTGATATATGGTACTGTATTGTTGACACATAAATAGACTTGATCACCTCTTTATGGCACTTAGCATTGCTTGCCCAGAATAGAGGAGCTAACATTTCTTTAGCCCAAGTATGTTTATCCTAGTTTTGCTTAGCAACATTATCTCTAAGGCGACGGGAAAAACTTGGCACGGGAGAGCCAAAGCGACTAGGGTTACCATAGCAAGCAAAGTTCGATTCTAATGGAAAGTGGCAGGGGAAGGAGCTCGACTCCCTCCTACAAAGATGCAGTGGCTAGCAGAAGTAAATCACCAACTGGAAATAGTAAAGACTGCAGGAATGACAGAAACAGGGATAATGAAAAGGAAACAGATGGGACCAGAACAAAAGAAAACAGCAGCACAAAGGACAAAGAGGAAGAAGACAAAAGTCTGGGTTCAAGAGACAAAAAACAAAAAGGACCTTGCAAACCAAAAGCAGAAACCACTCCTCGAGTAACATTAAATGATCCTGCTCTGCAGGAACACAGGGAACATATGGGAACCTATGCCATTATCTGTAAATTCATGGAACTATGGCCCACTGAAAAGGCTTTACAGACGTGGATCAAGTATCATTGGAAGCCCAAAGAAAGCATTGACCTACATCTTGGGTCAAAATGATTCTTCACAGTAGTGTTCTCTAACATCGAAGATAAAGACAGAATATTCGAAGGAGGACCCTATTTTTTTGCGGCAGTGGGTCTCTCTATATGAGACCTTGGAAAATGAACTTTGTCTCACAGAGGGAGACTTTCTCTTCGGTTCCTGTGTGGGTAAGGCTCTACTCTCTACCTCTTGATTATTGGCAAACTGAATTGTTGACTGCCATTGGCAATAAACTAGGACGCTATGTCAAAGCTTCTAAAGCCACAAGAAAGAGAAAATATACCTCCTTTGCCAGGATGTGTGGAAATGGATCTATCAAGAGCACTTCCGGATGAAGTTATCCTGGAAGTTTTTGATGAGGAGTGGGTGCAGACAGTAGACTACGAACATATCCCTTTCAGATGCCGAAGATGCCATGAACATGGGCATTTGTTAAGAGACTGCCCTCTCAGCAAAGAAGATAACAAAGAAAAACTTAATACAGTGAAGGACACTGAAGGCTTCCAGAAAGAAGCTAGTAGAGGAAGGGGCGGAAAAAAGGGATCAAAGCAACAACACACTGAGGGGCAGAAGCGTAGTCAGAATAAGTTTCAAGTGCTAGAAGAGACTGAAGAAATCACAAGAGAGAATCAATATCAGGAGGAAGATGCTATAGAAAAAGAAAAAAAAGAGGACAAAAATCATTCTCCAGATATTGACTCTCAAAAAGAAGCCATGAGAAGTGAAACAGAAATGGAAATGGCCCAGGAAATGACCCAAAGTGAAACAGATCTGGAAGATCATGAACTACAAGAAATTCTCGACAAGGAAAACTTGGATCTGGAAGGATTCCTGATGCAAGGAACCAAAGAAGGAATAGATTCTCTGCCTCAAGAAGAATGCAACAGAATACAGCAGTGGTATTTATGGAAAACTCAGGAACGAGCGCTGGAGAAAGGTAAAAACATCCACAAACAGGAGCACAAAGGGGTGAAAACAATGAAATTAAATCCGGGATTAGCCACCAGAAATCCAGGAAAGAAGAGAGGCAGAAAAAAGCAAAATGAGCTCCTGATGGAGTGTGGAAAGCTAATGATAGATTCGGGTAAGATGAAAGATCTAACCAGTTACTCCTTTACAAATCTTTAATTATGAAGTTCATATCATGGAATATCAGAGGTCTAGGTAGTAAAAGAAAACAAAGAATGCTAAGTAACAGAATGAAACTAGCAATGCCGGACATAATCTTCATTCAAGAAACAAAATGCTCCATTCAGAAAATAAAACAAATCCATAGCAAATGGCTCAGTAAATTTGAGTTTCTAGAAGTCAAAGCAGAGAACACAGCGGGAGGCTTCTCACTCTTTGGAACCCCCAAAAAGTCAGCATTGTAGATGCGAAGGCAACGAAAAATTACTTATCAGCTATCATTCAACCAATGGGGATGTCTGAGACCTTCCTGGTTACAAATGTCTATGGTCCTTAGAGAATAGATGAGAAGCTTAGATTTCTAAACTCCCTGGTGGATCTCAGAAGCAGACATAAAAATATCACTTGGGTCATTGGAGGAGACTTTAACATGATTAAATCTCTTTCAGAAAAAAAGGAGGCACCAGAATCCTCAGTAGAGATTCAGTAGGATTCCATTCTTTAAGACATGAAAAGGGTTGACTCTGAAATGCATAATGGTCTTTTTACTTGGAATAACAAAAGAGGAGGTAATGCTCAGGTTGCCTCCAAGTTAGACAGATTTTTGATCTCCGACAAGCTGATGCTCACAAATACAGAAATATCTACAAGTGTTCTCCCATTTGGAGGCTCTGATCACTGGCTGATTCAATTAGAAATCAAGGGAATTGATGCTCCCAGGAACGGACCCTTCAAATTTGAGAATATCTGGCTCTCCCACCCAGATTTCATCAGCAACATTGAAAAATGGTGGTCCGAAGATCTACAGGTTCAAGGCACCAAAATGTTCCTCCTCCATAAAATACTAAAGCACATAAAAATCAAACTCAAAGAATGGAACAAGAAGGATTTTGGTAACATTTTTGTAAACAAAAAATCAGTAGAGATCAAAATGCAAGAACTAAACCAAGCAATGATCACAAATGGTTTTGATAAAATCAAAAGTGAGCAAGTTGAAAAACACAACCTTGAGTGGGAGAATTTATGCAAACAGGAGGAAATCTTTTGGAGACAAAAGTCTAGAGTTCAATGGCTCAAAGAAGGTGAACGAAATACTAGATTTTTCCACCGATCCACCATAGCAAATAGAACGCACAATAGAATTTCCTCAATATTGAATGAAGATGGGGAGCTTCAGACCTCTCACAAGAATATTGAAGCTGTGATGGTTTAGCATTTCAGAGGCATCACAAATGAAAATAATCTAGACAAAGACCAACAAATCAAGGAAATAATAAAGAATATCCCAAGGATGGTTTCTAGAGAAGATAACTTTAACCTAAACAAACCTGTAACCAAAGCAGAGGTCAGTGCGGTTATCAAAGATATGCAGAATGGCAAGGTTCCTGGTCCAGATGGTTTTAATGTTGACTTTTTCAAACCCTGCTGGAATGTTGTCAAACAGAATATTTTGGATGTGGTAGAGGACTCCAGAAGAAGAAGATCCATTCTGAAAGCCCTCAACACCACCTTCATCTCCTTGATCCCCAAATAGGACTCAGCCCTGACTCCTGATAAGTTTAGACCCATTGCTTTATGCAATGTAGTTTACAAAATTATTTCCAAGATCTTGGCCGACAGGCTCAAACCTCTTCTTCCTTCTTTGATTTCAGGGGAACAGTCTGGTTATGTTGAAGGAAGGCAAATCCTGGATAATATTATTTAGGCCCACGAGGTAGTTCACTCACTTACTAGCAAAAGGCAGGCTAGTATGATCATGCAATTAGACATTGCAAAAGCGTATGACAAGATGAACTGGATTTACATCAAAAAGGTCCTTTCCACTTTTGGGTTTGATCATGACTAGATCAAATGGGTTATAGCTCTGGTTACTTCTCCCAGCGTTTCAATTCTAGTGAATGGCTCGCCCACAGAGATCTTCACTCCTTCCAGAGGCCTCAGGCAGGGAGACCCACTCTCACCCTTTCTTTTTATCCTCATGATGGAAGGATTGGGCCAAACCATTAAAAATGTTAAAGTCTTGGGAAAGATCAAGGGCCTCCAATTAACAGAGAACGGCCAAGCTTTGACTCATCAACAATTTGTGGATGACACCATGCTGCAGGGCATCCCCACAGTCAAGGAAGCTTCAGAGTACAAAAAAATCTTAAATGACTTTGCCTTAGCTTCAGGTATGGAAGTCAATCTCTCCAAATCAAAAAAAAAAAATCTTAAACACTAACATTGCTATTCAAAGGAACATCTCCAGAATTCTGGGTTTCCAAAGGGAGGTCCTCCCTTCAAAGTATTTGGGAATCCCCCGTACGGATAAACCAATGCACAAAAGTATCTGGGAGCCGGTGCTCAACAAGATGCAAGACAAGATCAAAAGATGGACTTTCGGAGCGTTGAACCTTGCTGGCAGGTTGATTCTGACGAAGGCAGTTCTACAATCTATCCCTATTTTCTTTTTATCAGCCCTGCCAGCTCCCAAAGGGGTCTTACAGCAATTCAAGAACATTCAGAGAGACTTTCTTTGGGGCAAGGAGGAAACCAGAAAGAAATGGGCCCTGGTTTCTTGGGATAAAATTTGTAAACCCAAAAGTCATGGAGGCCTAGGTTTAGACGATCAGGAGATTCTAAGTAATGTTTTAGGAGCCAAACTCTGGTGGAGATGGGTTAAAGAACCAGAGGCTCAATGGGCTAAAACCTAGAAATAAAAATATGCAAGCTCCTGGCAAACAAATGATCTTATCAGAATGTCAAGGAACATAAAAGGCTCTCACATCTAGAATAAAGCCTGGGAAAACAGAAGCCTAGTACAAAACAACAGCTTCTGGGAAATCAGAGCAGGGGAACAAGCTCTCTTCTGGGAAGATAAATGGCAACAAGAACCAATGTTGTTAAGGGAGGACTTTATGAGCATCAAGCAGGACACTGATTTCCAAGGACTAATAAAAGTTAGGGATTTCTAGAATCTTCCTCATAACACCGAGAAATGGAGAAGCTGGAGGAAAATAGACTGCAGAGGGGATAGCTCCATAAAACCAAAAACAGAAGAACTCGTGAACATATTAGAACAGAGGAAGATCTTGGTTACAGATGGGCAAGATCAGTTAAGATGGGGCCAAAACAAAGAAGGCATCTTTAATCTCAAGCAAGCAAAAAGAATATCCCTTAACCTAGATCCCTGCGTGTTGGCTAAGTCCTGGCAAAAACTTTGGAGCCACCAAGGGTGGATGAAGATCAAACTTTTTA
Source organism: Pinus taeda (assembly GCA_000404065.3). Taxonomy (NCBI): domain Eukaryota; kingdom Viridiplantae; phylum Streptophyta; class Pinopsida; order Pinales; family Pinaceae; genus Pinus; species Pinus taeda. The sequence continues at coordinate 206,248 of APFE030494122.1, read as the reverse complement.
TGTGGTTAGTTCATCACAAGAAAATATTAACTTGGGAAAACATTCAGAAAAGGGGGGTTATGGGGCCTTCTAGATGCCAGTTATGTGAGGCTCAAGAGGAGACAATGGAGCATATTCTCAACAACTGCACCTATACGACCTGGTTGTGAGATTCTTTCAACATCATTTTTCAACAGACAGACAGAGACAAAGGTAGCATTATCAACACCCTGAACAAGTGGAGAAAAAAAATTTTAGAGTATGAGATCCTTAATTTGGCCTGGACCTTTACGCCAAGCTTCATTATCTAGAATGTTTGGAAGGAAAGGAATAAAAGAATTTTTAAGGATGAAAAAACTACTCCTCTTTGCCTGATGGAATTGATCTTAAAGCAGATTAAGGAGACCGTTTCCACCACTGTGCATAGTTATCCCTCGAATCCTCCCACTGCGCTTGAATTGAGAACTCTCAAGCATCTGGGAATGCATGAGATCATCCACAATGGTCTGAGCAAAAAAGAAAGAGTGTTGGAAATGGAAAAGGAGTTCTGGCATCCTCCACCAAAAGGTTATCTGAAATGCAACATTGATGGGGTGTCAAAAAGCAATCCGAGGACAGCAGGTTATGGAGGTGTGTTAAGAGATGGAGGAGGAAAAATAATTTTTACTTTCTACTGTCATTTAGGCAAAGCCACCAACAACATGGCTGAATTAATGGCTTTGGAACAATGTCTAGAGCTTCTTAAACTAAATCACAGCTCAAATGTCCTCATCGAAGTAGACTCAGAGATTTCTATAAATGTAGTTAAGAAAATCAGCTACGGAACAGCGCCAGAAAGGGTCTCAAAACAATGGAAACTTATACAAGTGTACCAGAGAATCCAAAAACATCTCTAGAGTCTTCGAACGGTTAGCTTCAATCATGTTAGGAGGAAAGCCAATAAACTTGCAGATCTACTAGCCAACCAAGGAGTGACTAATCCAGATTGCAGAATTGAAATGAAAAGGCAGAAGATGCCCCCAAGCAAGCTAAAAGCTCTCTGCGATGCTCAAGCCACAGAGGACAAGGAAATTTTCGATTATTGGGCACAAGGGGCATGCAATGATTAAAGCTCTCTATGCCTGTTCAAACACAATTCTAAGGACAGCTCCTTGAAAAAGGGCCAACTCTACCTGATGATAACTTCCTTTGGTGTAAGGGAACTTATCTCCTTCGTTTCTTGAATGGCGACACAAGGTTTTATTTACAGTTACAAAATGTTTCGGCTGCGAGCTCCATTGTCAGTTTTAGCAGGATGAAAGGCTGGATCGCTCCCACGAGGGAAATTCCACTGCACTTTTCTTACGGATCAGAAAACCAGGCGTTAAGCGGTTTTCTTTTGATCGCAAGGCACACAAATGGTAAGTGGTTTTGGTTCATTGAGAGCGATTCCACTCAACTCTCAACACGTGGCATGGGTGGGGTTCGTCTTACCACCCTCCATCGCGCCTTAAAGATCATGCATCTTGGCTCTCCGATATCTCTCCGAGCCGTCCTTTTTTGCGGTGGCAATCGACGGTTAGATCTAGTCGGGCTAGTTTGAGCGGTTAGCTTGTTCTTTAGTTTGTTTAGTGGGTCACATCTATGATAATATGATCTTGTTGGTTTCGTAGGCCTTGAGATATTCAGGCCTTTTGTACTTTTTGTAACTTTACTTTTGGGTTAATGAAATAGAAGGAAAGTCTCTTGCTTCAGCAAAAAAAAAAGCATTATCTCTAAAATGTGACTTTACCGAGGTAGTACGCAATACTCAGCACACTGTGATGTCATCAGGACTGCATGCTGCAAAACCAAGATATATTGTAAGTATGAGAAACTGAAGTGTGTGAGATAATTGTATTTTGTGATCTTGACACCACGAAGTGAGATTATAATGCCACCGATTTGAATTCTTCTTGACGAGATCTAAGACTATTTATTGTTCTTGCAGTAGTGGCATCCCTAAATCATGTAGTATAGAATATCACTGTGAGCCTGAGACATAAAGCATTCCTGTGTACTAAAGATCATGTAGCATTATGGTGAAGTATCATTTGTTTTTACATTAAGCCATTCATCATTGGAAGCACCGAAACTGTGAAGTATTTATGACACTGTACCGAGACAATGATGTCTTTGTGTAGAGAGGCACTGAATAGAGAGATTGTCTTATCAACGAAACTTCCTTCTAGCAGTGACTATATTGAGACAGTGGTATAATATGGATTGTGAGAGGCACTCCTTGGATCAGTTTTGCCACATATGCCAAGACTGTAATTTATTTCATAGGGAAGATTCAGTGATCAAGAAATGAGGATCCAGGGAATGGTACTGATATACTCCATCAAACTGAAGTTGATACTTCATGTACTGTTGTAGACTTGCTCCTTCAAACCTTCCAACTTGTTTTGATGTCCTCGAAGATAGATCTTTGTATGTCTCTTTCCGCCCTTCCATAATCATAGCTCTGATACCATGTTGAAGAATCTAGGGCAAATTGGAGTTAGAGTGATTCTTCTTATCATGATAGCTATTTGTGAGGTGTTTTTCATTTTTCTTATAGCTCAATCTTCTCTTTGATATTATTAAAGTGTGTTTTCGTTAATTTATCAAATAGCTCATCAAAAGAAAGAGACAAGAACACAAGATAATTGGCATTCTGCTAGGGCCAAAACCTCTCCCTCTTGGAGAGGAAAACCCGCACTAAATTCTTCTTATAGAGATTCCAATTGACGAACACCAAGACCTTGACCCTTGACCTAATATGCTCCTCCAAGACCAAGAGACCAATCCTCCTTTGTGATGCTACTAAGATCTGTTGAATTTTGTAGCTTGGGAGGTACTCCAAGCCCCAGGGATTTAGGGGTTGGAGGACAAAGCGCCACAAGAGCAGCGTGTGGGCTTTGAACCCAAGAAAGGGGTTTTGGCACCAATTGTGTTTTTGGGCCAGAACCATGATGGTTTCACGGCATGTGGTGGATGAAGATGATAGTTCTCGGAAAGACAATTCCAACACTTCGAAAATCATCTGAATACGAGTTGCCGTTTGGGAGATATGAATTTTTGAAGTTGACGTAATTATTGATTTTTCAAGTAGGCCGACATGAGAAAATCCAATAGAGGTGTCTTTTCAAATGACTCGTTGGAGGCCTTAAAGGCTATATATTAAGGACGAGTTGAGTCATTTTGTGCATCCATTTGTGAGCAATACATCTCCAAGTGAGCTCTGGAATTTCGGTGGAGAAAAGGAGCCTACAGAACAGCGTGGAGAAGCCCTAGGAACAGTGTGAGGATTTCAGGATTGTTGTAGGTGACAGCATGGGAATCTAGGGCTGCTTGGGTTGTTGTTTGGTGTTGTTCTTGGGTGCTCTTGCAGGGCAAAAAGGTCGAAGTGGAGACAGACAAAACACTGGCTGTTAGGGACTGTTTGAAGGGTTCTGTGGTGACATTTGGAAGCAGCACACCCAGGAAGACTGTTGTGCTAGGCCGCAGGCCATAGCACACAGTGAAGCTTGCATTGAAGGTTGTCAACGGTGGACAGATCCACATAAAAGCAATGTGGCAAATGAGGGAGCTAACCTAGGTACTCCACAGCCCTAGAGGGGTTTATTTGTTGCCAGCATGGAGTGGAAGGTTAAGGGCCGCATATTGTGCCCTAACCAGATTTGCAGAACTAACAAGTAAACAGTGAAGAACAGCAGTATTTTGTGGAGAGGCATTGGGTCAAAGTATTTGACCAGTTTGGATGAGTTTGTTGATGTGACTGTGGAAGCGAAGTATTGTAGTAGACAAGGGTGTCTGGAAGACTTCAATAAGGAGCAGATTCTACAATGGAGGATTGGGTGTCATAGAGTTGTTGGAGGGCAGTGAGTTGACCACCCAAAGGAGCCCTTGACAAGCTATCGTGAAGGACAAAGAGCAGTTGAAGGTTGGGTGAAGGACGATGCCATAGTGCAGCGCTTTGATGGACAAAAGTTGCTGCTAGCCTGGCAGATTCGAGCTCGGGTATTGACCAGCCCAGAGGAGCAAAGATTGGATCAGCCCAAGTATCTGTGCAGAAGGACGTGAAGCAGTGTTAGAGGGCAATCCTCCTGAAGTTGAGCAGAACGGGTGCGATGGACCGGCATGACAAGATACGACATAGAAGCAATGAAGCAAGTTTGTCATTGTATCTTGTAACCATAGACTGTTGTATTTATCAGTTTGGATTAATATAATGAAGATTGGTGATTGTACATTATTGTACAATTTTGTTTAAAACTGTGTATATTGTGCATGTATGATTTACTGTTTAGAATTTTCCGCTGTGCAAAGTAGTTTATGGTTGAGACTCTTGGTTTGGTAGTGTCAATGATTTAAGACTCTAACCGAGACCCAAGGTCACAGAATTTCAACATGGTATCAGAGCGTGTCTGAGCTACTTTGGAAGTGAGTAAATCAAAGTTGTGCGCAGCGAAGTACAGCGTGAGAGGGAGTTGGTCACATTGTGAGTGAAGGGTTCACTACAATGTCGAAGTTGCAGGTTGGTCTTCGATATGAAGACAAGTTGGAAGGGTTGTCCAACTAGACTACTTGGAAAGAAAGCATCAAGTTGGTCTTGCAGGTCAACAGGATCTGGGATTTTGCCGAGAAAGAGATCAAGAAGCCAACTGACCCTAATGAGCTGGAAATATGGGAAGACTTGGATATGAAAGCGAGGTTGATCATCCTTGATGGTGTGAAGGATCCCTTGATACCTCATGTGTCCGAGAAGAACAATGCACACGATATGTGGATGGCTCTTCAGAATTTGTTCTAGAACAAGAACGAGAACCGGGTGCTGGCATTGGAGGATAAGTTGAAATCCACCAAGATGATAAAGGGTGAAGGAACAACTTCATATCTAACAAGGATATCTCAGGTACAAGATGAGCTCACTGCCGTCGAGGTCAAAGTTTCAGATGCAGAGATGGTAAGGATTGCCTTGAAAGGGTTCACCAAGGAATGGAAACCCTTTATCAAAGGAATCGTTGCCAGCGAGAAGTTTCCAGACTGGAATAGACTATCGAACAACTTCATTAAGGAAGAGTTGCGATACAAGGATCTTCATTCTTCCAACAAGGTAATGAGGACATGGCACTTTCAACAAAAATGAAGGCTAAGCGGAAGGACTTGAGTAAAATCAAGTGTTTTCACTGTGGCGAGATGGGTCATTATGCGTCAAAATGTCCGAAGAAAGGAGATGATGAGAAGAAAAAAGGAAAGCAGGCCTCCCTTATTGCCCATCAAGCAAGGATGGAGGAAAAAGAGGATGCCCTTTCACTAATTTCTCATTTCTCATAAAGTACTATCAAAGATGATGGATGGTACGTGGATAGTGGTGCGACGAAGCATATGACAGGGTCACAGGTATTTTTGAGACTCTAGCTGAATGGGACTCGAAGTTGCACATGGTGTTGGGTGACAAGAGTCAGTTGGAGATCCGAGGATCGGGTGTGGTAACATTCAAGTGGGAGACAGGACATATGTTGAGTGTCCAGGATGTACTGTTTGTACCAGGACTCAAGTATAATGTGCTCTCCGTCTCAATGATGGAGAGGAAGGGTTTTGAGGTTTTGTTCCAAGATGGGAAGGCAAGACTCAAGGCTAGAGGCTCTAAGTCGGATGGGATTGTGCTTGGAGTCAAGGAGAATGGTCTCTACAGGTTAACGCGCAAACCTGAGGATCATATAAAGAAGCATGGGCAGGTCCAGGTTCCAGAAGAGAAGGAGCAGGTGCAAGTGCGGTTGCAGGCTTCAAAGGAGCAGGTGCAGGTTCTCGAGAAGAAGGTACATTTTTTGGAGAAAGTCCAGGATCTAGAGGCTCTGAGGGAGTCAAGTTCGAGAGGGAGTTTGCAGACTCATAGGGAGAAACTGCAACCTAAGAAGAGTGCATGGTCAGTGGGGAGCAAGGGTGCTTCCACATCTAGCACGAAGGAACCATGGAAGGAATGGAAAGCATTATAGGAAAGGAAAAAGAATCGAGAGGATTCTAGCGACAGCGACACTTCTGAGGAAGGCATAGTTCATGCGTCAGGGATTGCTACTATTGTGCGCAATAGGAGTTGGGCAAGTGTTGCGAGCAGCGATGATGATGATGAAGTACTTCTGAGGCATGGAAGTACCTCCCTCACTAAGAGGGAGTGTTTAATTTTGTAGCTTGGGGGTACTCCAAGCCCCAAGGGTTCAGGGGTTGGAGGACAGAGCGCCACAAGGGCAGCTTGTGGGCTTGGAACCCAAGAAAGGCGTTTTGGCACCAATCGTGTTTTTGGGGCAGAACCATGACGGTTTCACGGCATGTGATGGATTATGATGATAGTGCTCGGAAAGACCATTCCAATGCTTCGAAAATCATCCGGATCCGAGTTTCCTTTTGGGAGATATAAATTTTTGAAGTTGACGTAATTATTGATTTTTCAAGTAGGCCGACTTGAGAAAATCCAATAGAGGTGTCTTTTCAAATGACTCATTGGAGGCCTTAAAGGCTATGTATTGAAGACGAGTTGGGTCATTTTGTGCATCCATTTGTGAGCAATACATTTCCAAGTGAGCTCTGAAATTTCGGTGGAGAAAAGGAGCCTAAAGAACAGCGTGGAGAAGCCCTAGGAACAGTGTGAGGATTTCAGGATTGCTGTAGGTGACAGCGTGGGAATCTAGGGCTGCTTGGTTTGTTGGTTGGTGTTGTTCTTGGGTGCTCCTGCAGGGCAGAAAGGTCGAAGTGCAGAAGGACAAAACACTGGCTGTTAGGGACTGTTTGAAGGGTTTTTTGGTGACATTTGGAGGCAGCTAACTCAGGAAGACTGTTGTTTTAGGCCGCAGGCCATAGCACACAGTCAAGCTTGCATTGAAGGTTGTCAAGGGTGGACAGATCCATATAAAGACAGTGTGGCAAGTGAGGGAGCTAACCTAGGTACTCCGCAGCCCTAGAAGGGTTTATTTGCTGCCAGCGTGGAGGGTTAAGGGCTGCATATTGTGCCCAAACCAGATTTGCAGAAGTAACAAGTAAACAGTGGAGGACAGCAGTATTTTGTAGAGAGGTATTGGGTCAAAGTATTTGACCAGTTTGGATCAGTTTGGTGATGTGACTGGAAGCCAAGTATTGGAGTGAATCAGGGTGTCTGGAAGACTTCAATAAGGAGCAGATTCTGCAGTGGAGGATTGGGTGTCATAGAGCTGTTGGAGGGCAGCGAGTTGACCACCCAAAGGAGCCCTTGACAAGCTATCGTGAAGGACAAAGAGCAGCTGAAGGTTGGGTAAAGGATGGTGCCAAAGTGCAGCGCTTTGATGGACGAAAATTGCTGCTAGCCTGGCAGATTGGAGCTCGGGTATTGGCCAGCCAGAGGAGCAGATTGGATCAGCCCAAGTACACCATGCAGAAGGACGTGCAGCAGTGTTAGAGGGCATCCCTCCTGAAGTTGAGCAGAACAGGTGCGACGGACCGGCAGGACAAGATACGACATAGAAGCAGTGAAGCAAGTTTGTCATTGTATCTTGTAACCATAGACTGTTGTATTTATCAGTTTCAATTAATATAACAAAGATTGGTGATTGTACAATTATTGTACAATTTTGTTTAAAACTGTGTATATTGTGCATGTATGATTTACTACTCCTTTAGAATTTTCCATTGTGCGAAGTAGTTTATGGTTGAGACTCTTGGTTTGGTAGCGTTAGTGATTTAAGACTCTAACCTAGACCCAAGGTCACGGAATTTCAACATGGTATCAAAGTGTGTCTGAGCTACTTTGGAAGTGAGTAAATCAGAGTTGTGCGCAACGAAGTACAACGTGAGAGGGAGTTGGTCACATTGTGAGTGAAGGGTTCACTACAATGTCGAAGTAGCAGGTTGGTCTCCGGTATGAAGACAGGTTGGAAGGGTTGTCCAACTACGCTACTTGGAAAGAAAGGATCAAGTTGATCTTGCAGGTCAACAAGATCTAGGATTTTGCCAAGAAAGAGATCAAGAAGCCAATCGACCCTAAGGAGCTGGAAATATGGGAAGACTTGGATACGAAAGCGAGGTTGATCATCCTTGATGGTGTGAAGGATCCCTTGATACCTCATGTGTCCAGGAAGAACAATGCACACGAAATGTGGATGGCTCTTCAAAATTTGTTCCAAAACAAAAACGAGAACCGGGTGCTAGTATTGGAGGATAAGTTGAAATCCACCAAGATGATAAAGGGTGAAGAAACAACTTCGTATCTAACAAGGATATCTCAGGCTCAAGACAAGCTTGCTACCGTCAAGGATATCTCATGTATGCCGAGACTATAACTGAATACTGAGGTAGTGAGTGTGAGGAGGCTGAGGCAAAGAGTTTCCTTCTTTCCATATGTATGTTAAGACAGTAACAATGCTTCTGTGATCACCGAGACAAGGAGGAGACCAAGTACATTCATCTTGATAATACCCATTCGAAGAACAGTGATTTCAGAGTTTTGTGAGATCTTAGGACTGTGATTACTTACTATCATCACTACCGAAAACTTCAGACATATCCAAGGTTATGTTTGCGTGTAATGCGGATACTTTCCACGCCTATTTATAGTAGCTATTCCCTTGTATTAAGTCGACGTGTATCCATGAAGTGTTGTGACTATTTCTTTGAGCCGACATAAGTGAATTTAATTCTTTTAGGCCAACATGACTGTCTTTTTAACTTGCTTTGCTTGCAGACTTCTTTTGTGCTCGTCTTGGAGGATTGTGCTTGTCTTGGAGGACCTTTTAAACTAGTATAAATTTACATATATGCTCTTTACATTTCTTTGACTCTTTGACTGTCCTAGACCTATTGAATAAGCAAGAAACTCATTCTTATAATTTACAAAAATAATAATATTTCTTTTTCTTGATAAGTACAAAGATCAAAATTACATTTGTATATACTGAACCTAGTTATACTTTCTTCAACACTCTAGCCTCGGGATTTTGTAGAGAGGCTAAGACACATGCATTCTCCAAGACCCATAATTCGTTTGGGAAAATTCCATCTAGAGATGGTTTAATTAAAATAATTAATCATTTTTAATGTAATCCTAAGTCTAAACTTAGGAAATATGATTAATTAATGGGTATTAATTAATTCTGGTGTGAATCTTCTAGAAGAAGACAAGGATCAACTCCCACTTAATCTTAGCCTTTGATTATGTTTTAATCTTGGTAGTTGGTGCTCCAATGAGAGATTATAAGAAGGAGCTTGGTGTGCACTTGGAAAACACCCCGAGATAGTGAGATCTAGAGATCGAATTCCTCAAGAGTAGCAACACTGAGTTGCCGGAGAGAGATCGAGTGATCTTCTTGTAGTGAGGGGCACGGATAGTAGACAGTAGGGGATTTTTCCAGTTCCGGAGAGTGCAAAGCAGAGAAGGCAACGAGAGGTTCGAAGAGGCAGCACAGTGCTTCAGAGGGAGTCCATAATTTTGCTAGGAGCAGTCAAGATCTAATGTCGGAAGTCGGGGTGTGAGACCAGAGGGTCAGAGAGTCGAGTTCCAGAGGCAAATCGATCAGCGGGAAGGGTGCCGCAACTCCTAGAAGCTGTAACACAATGACTGCGTGACCCCACATAGAGGCAGCATGGGGCTAGCCATCCAGAGCTTGGATCATATTCGAATCGCCAATGACAATGTGAAAATCTTTCTCACTACCTCTTTGTCAGGTTATTCTCTTTATCAGATTGCTAGTTGTTGATTTAAGTGTAACTAGGTTCAGTATTCATATATGTAATTTTGATCTTTGTACTTGTAAAAGAAAAAAATATTATTTTTGTAAATTATAAAATGAGTTTCTTTCTCATTACATAGGTCCAGCACATGTTGAAGTGCTATAGGAAAGTCAAAGAGTCAAAGAAAATGTTAAAGAGCTCTTCTTGAGCATAAATGTAATGTATATGAGTCAACCTAGTATCTAGATCAGCCCTACAAGACAAGCACAATCCTCTTGAAAAAGGCAGCAAGCTAAATGATGTATGACACAGTCATGTCAGCCTGCAAATGAATATAAATGTCAAGTCGGCTCACAAAAGAAGACACAACACTTCACACGGTCATGTCGACTCAAATACAGAGACATAACACCTATAAATATGCGACTAGAGTCACAGAGAGATAGAACTTCGCATAAGCCTCTGCAACTTCGGATATCTCTAAAATCTCGCTAATAATTACACTGATATCTCAGACAAGTAACGGAACAAGAATCTCGGACGAAGACAATGTTACAGTGTTTCGATTGAAGGAGTCTATAAGTTTTCGGACAGATATTACAAGGGTATAACAGTCTCAGCATAATAAGAAGGAGCAGTGATGGCAGTGACAAGAATGATCTCGGTGAAAAAGAAACACAGTTACATTCTCGGTAAAGATCTCAATAGTCTTGGTAACAAGGTTGATCACAGTCTTAACATAATGATGATGGAAGGATCTCATAGTGACACTATCTCGGCATACATTAAGGAGCAGTCATAATCCTATCACAGTCAAGACCTCGTTCTTGATGAAGACATAGTCACAAAGGTTATGATCTCGATAAAGGAACAGTTATGATGAGACTGACATGATAGGTAGCTCTCATGTACATATGAAGACCTCGGTGATGGTGCAGCAATGATGATGATCTCAGCACTGTCAAAGAAGAGGATTGGTGTCTTAGTCTTGGAGTGGCATAATAGGTCAAGGGTCATGGTCTTGGTATTCGTCAGTTGGAATCTCTATAAGAAGAATTTTGTGCGGGTTTTCCTCTTCAAGAGGGAGAGGTTTTGACCCTGGCAGAAAGCCAACATTTTGTGTTCTTGTCTCTTGTATTTTGGTAACTGTTTGATGAAGTAAGAAATACACACACTAATGATATCAAGAGAAGATTGTGCTAATAAGCAAAAGTTAAAATACCTCACAAATAGTTATCATGCTAAGAAGAATCACATTAACTCTAATTGCCCTAGATTCTTCAACACAAATTTGGGCATCTAAAGATTTGTACTCAGATTACTACTGCATAATAAATAAAACCCTCAGTTGTTGCACCGATTTTCCCAATTTGGGTTTTTCCGAGGACATTGGTCCAAAACCAACGGTGTGATTGTGTGTGTTTATTTCTCTCCTGTGCAGTATTTTGTTTCTGCAGTATTTTATGTTGTGAAGGCTGTAGTAGATTTTATTTCAATGTTTACTATAAAAACACTGTAAATAACTTGATTCATAAATTAACAAGTAGGAGAAATCTATTTAGTTGCAGTAGGGAATCGGGTTACCGATTTTTCACATGGTATCGAAGCACAGGTGAAGCAGAGAAGAGCTCAGTTGTAGGCGGAAGAGGGAGTTCGAAAACACTACATAGGCAACATTTCGAAACCACGGAGTAGTTGCACAATCCATTGGCCAGAAGAGCTAATTTTCGTGGAAAATTTCTTCTCTGAGTGAGTCGACAGAGAGTAACTTTTCTGGATCAAAGATTCGTAGAGGCAAAGGGAGCAGCACAACAGTTTCAACGTAGAGCAGATCTTCAGCTAGGATGCAGTCACTTTGCAACAATTGTTGGCAATATAGCGTCAGAAGGAGAGGAGAGCGCACACTAAGGGAAATCTTTCCTCATGAGACTTCTAGCTAGGAAGTTTGAATTTTCCCAGCAAAGCAGCAGTAGCTGTGTGCAGGATTTCTCACTCCAAAAGGGAGTGTGAATAGAGGGGTTCAACGTATTTTTCAGAGAGATGGCATCAGCTGGGTTGTGAGATCAAGATCGGTTGGACAAAGCCTCCAACTATGTGATCTAGAAGGCTAGAATTTCCTGCCTTCTAGATGAGCATGATCTCAAAACTTATGTCGATAGTGTTGTAGTTGTACCTGCAAATGCAAATCCGCTTAAGAAATACAAGAAGGAGATGGTGAAAGCTAAGAGGTTGATTCTCGATGGGGTTCAAGATCACGTCATATCTCACATAGCTGGCAAAGACACTGCCCGCAAATGTGGGAGGCACTAGCTACGTTGTATGAAGGGTCTTCCAAGTAGTGAAAGATGTATATGGAGGAGAAGTTGATATGCACGAGGATGCAAAAGGGGCAGCGTATTGACCCCTTCCTTACTAGGCTTCAGGATGTGATCAGCTGGCTTCAGTAGGGTCAGCGCCCCAGCCTACAAAGTTTGTACGATTAGCTCTGAACAGCGTTTCCGAAGAATGGCAAGTTTCGTCCAAAGTATCCTGGGCAAAGAAAAACTGCCAAATTGGGAACATGTGTGGGTTGATCTGCAGCAGGAGGAGATGAGGCGAGATCTAGTGAAGAGCACCATCAGTGGTTCTAGTAGCAGCACTAGGACGAAGCAAGTAAAGGAAGAGGAAGATGTGGCCCTCGCATCTAAGGGACAGCAGGAGTAGTGCAAGAGGAAGAAGGACATTTCCAAGATCAAGTACTTCAAGTGTGGTGAGCTTGGCCACTACAACACTCAATGTCCTCTCAGAAAGAATGACGAGGAGAAGCAGGATCCACAGACTGCATCCGCTGAGATGGACAAGTTGTCCTCTAGATTGGAGGAAGAGTTTGCCATGATCATCGAGTTACCTCCAGGGGTGAGGCGGGGTGATTTGGAGTTGTAGCCCCAAAGAGCTACAAGATGGGCAGGATTTTTGAGGAGGTCCATCTCATGAATCAATACCTTGCTACGGGAGCCCATAGCATGCAGTAGCAGGATGGATCAGTGGCAGTTGGTGCAGTCAGAAGCCAAAGTGACAAATGCAGTAGCTAGTAGCAGGTCAAAGACTAAGCAGTGCAGAGCAGAATTGGCAGCAGTGCAGTTAGCATAGTGCAAATTCAGCAGCAGTGCAGAGGCTTCAGTGACAGTGCAGAGTCTAGCCGCAATCAGGACTCGGCTGACCGATGCATCATACTGACCACAGCGGGTTCAGTATTTTGAATGCTTTTCCATTGCAGATGTTGCAGTTGCAGCAACAGCTGTCGGAGAAGGTTGCAGTGTTGGCAGTAGTTCAACAAGGCTAGCATCAACACGGATGCAGCAATCAAAGTTGCGCAGTAGTTGATGGGCAGCAGAGCCAGACATAAGTAGCGCAACAGGAGATGGTGCAAAGACAGAGTGATGATTCAGTGGGTTGCAGCACTAGAGCACTTTCCTCGCTAAGAGGGAGTGTTGATTTTTGTAGCATCAGATGTGCTCTAGCCTCTAGGTTTTGCAGAGAGGCTAAGACATGTGCATTCTCCAAGACCGAAAATCGTTTGGGAAAATTCCATCTAGAGATGGCTTAATTAAAATAATTAATCGTTTTTAATGTATTCCTAAATCTAAACTTAGGAAATATGATTAATTAATGGGTATTAATTAAATCTGGTGTGAATCTTCTAGAAGAAGACGAGGATCAACTCCCAGTTAATCTTAGCCTTTGATTATGTTTTAATCTTGGTCGTTGGTGCTCCAACGAGAGATTATAAGAAGGAGCTTGATGGGCACTTGGTGAACACAATGCGATAGTGAGATCTAGAGATCGAATTCCTCAAGAGTAGCAGTGTTGAGTTGCTGGAGAGAGATCGAGTGATCTACTCACAGTGAGGGGCAGGGATAGTAGACCAGAGGGGGATTTTCCAGTTCCAAAGAGTGCAAGGCAGAGAAGGCAACGAGAGGTTCAGAGAGGCAGCGCTGTGCCACACAGAGGTAGCGCAGTGCTTCGGAGGGAGTTCGTAATTTTGTTGGGAGCAATCGAGATCTAGTGTTGGACATCGGGATGTGAGACCAGAGGGCCAAAGAGTCGAGTTCCAGAGGCAAATCGATCAGCTGGAAGGGTGACGTAGCTCCTAGAAACTGTGACGTAGTGAATGCGTGAACCCACGCAGAGGCAGCATGGGGCCAGCCATCCAGAGCTTGGATTAGATTCGAATCGCCAGTGATAGTGTAAGAATATTTCTCACTACCTCTTTGCCAGTTTCTTCTCTATATTAGATTGCCAGTTTGGGCATCTAAAGATTTGTACTCAGATTACTACAGCATAATAAATAAAACCCTCGGTTGTTGCACCGATTTTCCCAAGTTGGGTTTTTCCGAGGACATTGGTCCAAAAACAACGGTGTAATTGTGTGCGTGTTTATTTCTCTCTTGTGCAGTATTTTGTTTCCGCAGTATTTTATGTTGTGAAGGTTGCAGTAGATTTTATTTCTATGTTTATTGTGTAACACTGTAAATAACTTGATTCAGAAATTAACAAGTAGGAGAAATCTCATCAGTTGCTGCAATAGGGAATCAGGTTACCGATTTTTCACACTATAGTCATGCAAACTATGGTTATTGTGGGTATTGTTGTCACTCAAATTGTACACAGAATTGCAACAATGCTAAGGAAAGGCGTTGTCACTCTGATCACTGCCCCCCCAGCCTACATTCAAGAGGCAGATGCAGGCCTAACCACAACCTTTGGAGGCTTGAGTAATTGGTTTGCAATTGATTTTGAGGCCTAATAATTTGTTTTACAGACCTAAAGAAATTTTTGGCAAGGGTTTGAAGGGTTTCTCGTTGTATTCTTACCATTGATCGATGAAATTTTGAGTTTATTAGCTAATCATTGTTTTGACAAGCTCATTATCCATTTAAGAAGAGTTTCAAGGGATTAAAGTTCATTTGTTTCATCATCCAAGGCCTTGGAGGCCTAGTCGTTGGCCTTAAGGCCACTTCTAGGCCTGGATGCAAGCACTAGAGGCTCTAAATCCCTAGTCACATGCTCTAAGTGGGTTGATCCATCATCAATCTTGCTTTTCACACTAATATATTTGAGTTGCGGGACTTTTCAAGGGATAATCACCAAGTTTTTAAGGTTACATATTAAGTTTTGGGGCTTGCACTTGCCATACTTGCTCAACTATCCTAGCCACAGGCCTAGATTTTCCCTAGTTGTGGCATTGTGAGAGCATTCCTTTGTTTTCAGTCTAACCAGGTGTTGGAAGTCTTACATTGCTTTCTCAAGGTGAAAATTAGCCTCTTTTGTGCTCCAACAAGATAAGTTTGCCGTTGGAACTAGGTCGCTAGGCCCAAAGGGTTTGATCCTCTCGCCTTTCCTCTCTTCTGTTGACTGTCATAATTAACCAGATCTGAAGACTAATCTAAACAGTGGCATAATCAAGTGTTAATCACCCTAAAGAATCCTAAAAACACCTCCAAATAAGCCTAATAACTCTAAGTAGAACACATCAACTAAGGGCTTAAATAACTCATTTTTGCAAGCTTTTCATTCAAGTTTTGGGACTGATCTCATGATAAAAGGAAATTGACCTAATTTGTATAAGTTTGGTGCATTTTCAAAGTGATAGCATTGTGAAGAATTATTGGCGAGTTGATTGTATAAGTCTTGCATCTTGAGGATAGCTAATTAGTTCATTAACTTGTCTCTTGCATTCTTGCATTGTCATTGCTAAGATCATTGCATTGTGTTTTCTAGCATCCATTATTGGTTAGATGCACTTGTTGGCTTCATCATATCACTGTTAGCAATCTCATCTTATGCTTATCTCCATTGGTGATTGAACTTAAGAGAAAATTGCAAGTATCTATTTGGTTCATACTTCTCTAGGTTATTTGTTCCTAATCATTTAATAACATCAAGAGAACTTAAATAAGATCTAATTGACACATCAAGAAGATATGATAAGCACCTTGGATATTTGATATTGCTAATATTGTTTCATTGGGATAGTTGCTAAAGTGTTCTCTAAAGTGCTTTAAAGCATTGCTCTTGTCATCTTGTGTTGGATATCATTGTGAGCGTCTTGTTTCAAGTGATTTTTGGAGCATCTAATACACTTAATAATCTCATTAAAGCAATCACTCAATATGCACCTTCAGTCTAAGTGAGTAGTTCATCTCTAAAGTTTACCTCCAAGCATAAGCTTGGTTGTAAGAAAGATAGGACCAACTTCTTGACACAATTTGTGAAGTCTAGACCCTCATTTGCAGTTAACACAGTGACCTTGCAGTTCTCTTGCGGGCAATCCCTTGTAGGAACGGAGGCACTTGGGTGGTTAGAACTCCATAGGAGGTATTGTTAATGAGGCCTTATCATCCTTCCCTTGGACTTCTCTCTACAACTTGTGTTTGAGACCAACTTCAAAAGAATTGAGAGGAATGATCCATATAGACTAGGCATTTAATTAAAATTAACCAAGATCCTGCATCACACATTAGATCTAGGTCTTGCACTTCATTTAGTATAGACTTGCATCCCGCAACAAGTATTCATCCGGCGAATTGGAATATTAATCTACATTGTGCAAGTAATTAAATTTTTAAAGGCACTGGTCTCTCATTCGTGATCTTAAAGAATCCAATCAAATTGTGCTAAATAATCTTGCTTGTCATCTAATTTCTAACCAAGTTGCTAGGCCATTTAATTGTGTCCCCTTGACTTGTTGGTTTCTAACAAGCATCTCATCATCTCATCCATAGGGACTACCCCCCTTAGCCTGCGTTTAGGAGATAGCTTAAACGGAGAGGGCAAGGATCGGAGTGACAGCCCCCACCAATTCGAGCGACAACAGGTATGCGCACAAGCTAGCAGCAAGGTTAGAAATTATGATCTGCCTTGACAGTTTCCTAGTGACCTCTTAGTCTACTATCAACCCCTCCACAAACTCAACAATAGAGGAAAAAGAAATAGCTGAGCCAGTTGGTGCACAAAATCCAAACTTTGCTCAACTTGTCAGCTGGGGAAGGCGACCAAATCCAATTTTGCAATTCTGACGTCTTTTCCTCTGGTCAATTTCTTATATTTTTCATGGTTGGTGTTTTTGCGTGGCTCGTAGCTTCAGTCAAGGGGCTAGCAATAGTCTCGTCCCTAGGTCTAGGCCTATTCGTTCCCTTGCATCTATCAGTGACACTCTTAGTGATGGGAGCTTTAACCCTCCTTCCAAGGTAGTGTCGGCCCTCCTCGACCCCTATCGTCACGTCCCAACACTCTCTAGGCATTTCAACCCCTAGTTTGCAACACTTGCATCTCCAATCAACTCATTCATTTCGTTTAAGCAACAAGGTATGCCACGCCAACGTGCTCGAGTTTACTGAGGTGCAACCTATTGCCAAGATCGTGGGCGCATTAGGGCCCAACTGAGAGCAAAAAGCTCTGTGGCCTGAGTCGGAGAGCTTACACCCAACCAATACAAGAGGAACTAACTCAGGTGGAAAGAGAATTGGCAAACAAGTAGTGCACTCTTACCAACTCAAAAGTTCTAGTTGAGGTTGTGAAGTGGGTGCCCATGTTGGTCAGACCCGAGGAAGATACAACCAATATATGTACACTATGGACATCTACTGGCACCTTAAATTTCATATTGGCAAAGTTCACTTGACAAGAATGCAACCAAAGAGGACATGCTTCTCTTCCTGGATCGCATGCAAAGACACCTAGCAGCTATGGATCGCAGGCTTAGACACATTGAAAGGCAAATGGGAATCCCTCCTAAACCAGGTTGCTCTCCTGGCAGCAACAAGGAGCCCATCCAAGTAGAAGCCACTGACTTTGATCACTCATCCTAATGGTCTTTTCTATTAGTTTGTTTCTCCATATGCATCAATTCTGTATATTTCTATTTATAACAGGCCCTAGGGCGTAGAGGCTCAGCAGTCTTTCTTAGACTTCTAGATATAGATGATAAGGTTAGTTTTTTGACTAAACCTCTTTTGAAAAGGCTGAACTTTTGCATCTAGTTAGGCTTGTCCAGCGGCAGACCAGATCAGCTTTGTCACTCATATGTAACCCTCCGTTATCAGGCAATACAAAACTGCAAAAAAAAATTACATTAAAAATGTAAATATATAATATATATACAAACAAAATTTAAAGATAAACTTAAAACAAAAATTAATTAAAAAATATGTATATATATATAACACAGTTAAAGAAAAAAATTATAAACTTACAAAAAATGACAAGAAACACCCAACTTCTTGTTTTCGGTTTTTTATTATTTTTAATTTTTTTAATTTTATTTTAGTTATAAATTATTTTATTTGTCATTAACTATATATAATATATATACAAATTTTAAAATTTAAATATTTCAAACATGACTAACGTATTTGAAAAATCACCTGTACAAATTTAAATATATACTAGCATATATATATATATACAAGTGTTTTTCAAATTACATTAGTCATGTTTGAAATTATTTTAATTTTAAATTTTGGTGATTTTTTTTAATTTTAAAGATTCTTCTTTTCTGTATTTTTGAGTTTTGAAGGGTAAGGATTTTTTTTTTTGCATTTTAATATTTTATTTTTGCTTTTTTTCCCAAAAAAATGTTTCTTTTTTCTTTCAAGGTTACTAGTCATCAAGGCCGTAATGCCAATTAATTTGTAATCTTAACCCCAAAAATAAAACAAAATAAAATAAAAATTAAACAAACTTGAAAAACACTAAAAAAAACAAAAATTTGAAAAAAAAGGGACAAAAGAAAAGAATGCTAGACAAACTTTGGGCGCTTATTTTTAAGGTTTTTGGCAGTCATGATACTTGGTCTTTAATGCCATGGTTAACCCTCAAAATAGGGTGATGCTGCATCATCACTTTTGCATTACAGGGTGTATTTTCATGTTTTTTGTAGTCATGATAAAGGGTGTTGTTGCATCAACACTTTTCAAAATGAGCATAAAAATCAGTGCTAAATGCAACCTCTTAAAAAACGACAACTCGGTCAAGTTTTTGATAAATTGGTAACTTTGTTAAGGAAGTGTGTGTCACTTGAATCATTGCATATCCAAGTTATGAACCATGATTGTTCCACCAAAACCCTCATTCTGGGTGAGAAGCTTAGAAATAATAGAAGAAAAGCATAGTAAATTTTGGTGTGATAAAGAAGGTCCCACTTGGCACAACCTTTGTGTTTCCTCCATTGTTTCAAATTCTTGTGTGGTGCTTGAAAGTGGCTGCCCCACATTCTATACCCTTCACACTCATGAAGTCATCTAAAATACCATTCCCAGAAATTATGGTAATCAAAAGAGCGTATGGGTGCTTCCAACATATCCAATGGAATGGAGGACTAAGTCTAGAATGGATCCAAGATGCATGGAAAAGAGACAAGAGAGATCATAGATCAAAGTCATCATCCCCCATGAATAAATGGTTCAAAAAGTGGGGCACCATAAATAGAAGTGGATCACCTGCCATTCCATAATTGAAATAATCAACCTTTCAATTAAAAAACCTTTTTAATTATGAGAATGATGAAGGATATTTCAATTGGAATTCAAGTGAAGAATTGGGACACTCCCTAGATAGATATCTTTAATGACTAATCATGCTTGGGAAAAACCAACCATATAGATAATAATGAATGGAAATGCTTAACCGTTGACATAAAATCATAGTCTAATTTGTGGGACCAAGTTATTTATTGTGCCTCAAGAAAAGAATAACTCCATAGGCATAAGAACCACAGCCTACATAAAGCTCAGAAGCTAAGTTACCAGGAAACGGATACGGATCCACCAGATTTTTGCAAATCCAGGATCCAGATACAGTGGGTAAACACCACGAATACAAAATACACTAATATTTTTTTAATTTTAAAAAACATATTCAAAGTTAAAAATCAAAACCATTCATAAATGACAACATTAAAACTGAAATCATTAGTTAATTCATAAAACTGAAGAATAGAATCATGATGCACCATGCTTTACACAAAAGGGATAAGTTGATAACTGTTAATACAAAATTGAGTGTCTCATTAATACATGTCAAAAATTGGCTCTATATGCTCATCAATTGAATAGTTCAACTCTATATCTTAATCAACCTGTCATCTCCCTTGACATTTTGGTTAAAATCTAAAAGTTCCCATCTAGTTACAGTAGTAAACAAATATTGTACATTGCTTGAGAACATGCTATAGTCTATGTACCATATTGTTCTAAGAGGACTCTTCACCTAGAGTTGGATGGGATTAATCTAATTAAACTATTAATGACACAGCCATCCTTTCGTAAAGTGCCTCCCCAGGAGTTAACCCCCCATTCGTCCATATTTTCCAGGAAAGGACTTCTCGTATTTCATTTCAGCTCCCATAGGAATGAATACTATAATTCGCATCGCGACAGGCATATAAAACAGCATCTACACTATATATTATTATCTATGTATTGTCATAAAGCTTTGTTGTTAGCATTATCAAAAATTGAAAATTAACATTTTGATGTGTCAAACCTTTCCTAGTACTATTATCATGTGCTATACAGCATTAGGTATTTAATAACTTATACAACTATACAGCCTACCGAATACTAATAAGTGATTTAACTAAAAATCTAAATAGAATATTTCGAAAAAGCCAAAATCTCTAATGTTATTTGCTTAGAATTCAGTGTGTGAGAGCTAGTTGACACAGGATCCGTTTCAATAGCATGGGATCCGTTTGTGCATTTCAAGGATCCGTTTATATGGTGGATCCTACGTGGATCTGGGTGGAAACAGAGATCCACGAATTCGGCATCAAGACCCCATGGATCTAGTAACATAGCCCAGAAGGTGTTTCACGCTTTACCGTGACTCGTGTGCTTTCAGTAACTTTAGTCTTGACTTGTATGCTTTATAACAGTAACTGACTATGGAGCAGTTAGGCATCAAATTTCACATTAGAAAAATATGCTTCCTTATCTACTTATTTTGGATTAATGAGATAATATTGTATCTTGACTTTAATACCATGATCAAATGTTAAATGTCAAATTAAAAAAGATAATTCTTCAAAATAAAACAACAAATCATCCAAAACATATATCAAAAAGATAGTACCTTAAGCATAGAAATACAACCTTAGAAACAATCGTCCCTCCATCACCCTTCACTTGTTTAAACTTAGGAGTGTTTGGAAAGGCACAAACTAGAAGAGTGCACTTAGGATTCCAATCAGGTTGATATTCTGCACCCATCTCCAGTGCTTGTGATCGTAAGTTCCCTCGTTCAGGATTCACCAAACCAGATATGGCAATAACTATTCCCTCCTGTTATGAAGATCATCTGTTAGCAATGCTCACTGCAACTAAGGTGTCTGAAAATTAAAACAAGCTAGAACATCAATGAAGTAATACTTAATTCAGAAAGTATTGGCTACTAATAGAAATCTCTACCCAACCCTTCTCACTGATACCTTACCATAAGACATGAGAAGGATCCACGATCTGGTTTGTTATGGCTCCCCAGCATACCATGACCCGTTTCTTCCTCCTGTGCAGTGGAACCAGACATGGGTCCGCCACTAGAAGGGCTGGACACCTTTATATTAGCTTTTGTAGGCTTTTTCCTATTGTTTGAATCTTCATGTTTTTTCTCTCCTGCTGTAGTATTTGGAGAACTTGAAGAATTTGGTTTGATCTCATCTCTTGACAAAATACTACCTTTAGACATATTATGTGGATCCTTTCCAGTATGGTTATGTCTTGAATCACTTGCAGCATCACCTGCACTTGCTGATAATCTTTTGCCCTTCTTCTCTTTGCTAGGACTGACATTTTCAATAATTTTTGGTTGAGAGTTTTCAACAGGGTTCTCACTAGTGCCACTCCAAGATGGAAGCTTTCGTTTTTTGACATCACTCTTTGCATCAACTTCTGTTTTACAAGTGATCACATTAATTCTTGAAAGTCCAATACAAGCTCTATGTTCTGAGGTACCAAAGGGCTGGCGACAGATAATCCGTAGCCGTTTCCACCTGACCATGACAAACCAATTTCACCTCTTCAGGAAATAGATATTTATGATCATCAGCAATACCTATGACCTCGATTCAGCAATATTGAGTTATCTAGATTCAGTCAAAATTTCTACAACTAGCATAATTCCTACAGAAATTTATAAAATAATAATGCATTTTCCATGAAAATCCATTTAACCATAAAGAAAGGATCAAAAGAAAGAAACGGGAGTTCATTGGAAGAAGAAGATATAGGATTGATGCTACAAGGAATCTGAAGAGCATAGATGAATCTAAATTTGTTTACAGGAAGGAAATTAAGTACAAGAATGAGGGGTACATCTTACGAGAGGAAAAGAGAGCAAACATTAAACAGGACACGATTAAATCATATAAGCATAAATATTTCAAACTGAAGGTTACCAAAAGAGAAAACTGTAATGAATCATACCTTAGAATGTAAATTGGAAATTGACCTGCAAGCTATAGATACGGAATAAAGGCATCCTTTTAGGATCCCACACGTCATTCATTGTTTAAAAGTTTATTCCACTCATATTAATACTACAGATTAAGATCATTACACACAGCAAAAGTGTAATGAATCTTGGTGCATCTTCAGTAAAATAGCTAGCGTGTATGAATAGACCAACAAATAAAAGAGCCATACTAAATGAGTGCCACATTCAATTTCTTATACTAGTTAGATGCCCCTCAAAGCCACCTGCTTGTGCTTGTTCTGTAACTGCCAGGACAATGATGCAACAAGAAGATTGTAATCAAGTGTTGTCACCTTACAATCATAAAATACCTATATGCATATGTATGTTCTCCATTATCCTAACAATATGCATCCACAAAATCACTTGCATCATATGCGAAAGTCTCTGACAGCTCTAATTAAGCCAAGCACACAGAATGTAAGAGCTGCCTGAGTCAGAGAAACAGCCTGTGCAACTACGACATCCTTTTTAATATTCCTTTGATATTGCATGTTCTACAAAATGTTTGCTAGCAATTACATGCCTCAGGATGGCAGTTCAACATAGTCCCATCTATGCATCTAGTAATATTGTCTCCCTTGGACAACACATAAATTGCTGCAGTTAAATTGCACCCTGCACTCTACTCCAGAGCTTCATTCTCAGGGTTGTAAGCCAAACTTTTCCTTGAACATTATTTCTGCTCAAAGCATGCAAACACGTTTATGTAAGTAATCTGCCATCATCTCCTACTTCCCATGAAATGTCTGTTACTGTAAAATCTAGCACCTTAGTGCAAAGCCTGACGAAGCAAATTAGATTGAGAGTAATAATGGGATAATTACCACTATCACCTCAGCAACTACTCCACTGCTTTTAGTGGTCGGATACAATCCCCATAAGGGAGGGTTCCCCGGTAGATCTTAGGGATTAAGTAACCCAAGTGCTCTTTGGCTAAATTCCCCCAAAAGGTTCTACTACAAAATTCACCAACAGAAAAAGATAAAATGAGTAGGTTGTGACTTAAGGTATAGTTTCAAGAGAGTATGTTCAAAGGTCCCTATGGCTAAATCTAGAGGGCTTAGTTAGACCAAAAGAGGCTCAAATAGGCACCCACTACCCAAACACAAGCAATCAAGTACATATACTTTGCTGTTATAAACTAGGGTTTAAATCAATGATTTAGAGCAAGCAAAAGCTTCATAACAGCAATAAAAAAACAGCCCCAGAATCTATGATAGGCACATGTAAAATTAAGGCTGATTTATGTATAAATACGAAAAGAAATTGTAGGAATTTTCAATGGCTGAAACACATATAACAGAAATAGAAACTCTAGATGTCAGCCTTAATTAATGGGTGAAATTGCATGTAAAATGATATTTTTACTTTTCCAAATGAATGCATACAAATTCTAGTCCTAGGTTAATATGGTCCAAGACAAATACCACTGAAAATGATGATTTGGCTGTAACCTAACCCTAATTTACCTTGGCAAAACATAAAAGATAAAAAATTAGGGTTTTATTTTTATTTTATGGGGTTGGCACAAGAGATAGGACTAGTGTCTTTACTCAATCAAAGGCTAACGCAGTGTAAGAGAATAAATCTACATAAGAAGACCAATGGAAGTGATTTCAAGGAGACAGACAGACAGACAGACAGACTTGTGTTTCTCACTGAGTTACCAGGAAACAGAAACAGATATGGATCCAGATTCGAATACGGATACGGATCCACCAGATTTTGCAAAGCCAGGATCCAAATACGGTGGGTGAACACCAAGTATACAAAATACAGTAATATTTTTTAATTCTAAAAATCATATTCAAAGTTAAAAATCAAAACCATTCATGAATGACAACATTAGAACTGAAATCAATAGTTAATTCATAAATCTGAAGATTTAAATCATGATGCACCATGCTTTATACAAAAAGGATAACTGCTAGTACAAAATTGAATCTCTCATTAATGATCACTCTACTGATATGATGATATACAGTAGGTCTAACTACATGTAACAAACTGGCTCTATATGCTCATCAATTGAATATTTCAACTTTACATCTTAATCAACCTGTCATCTTCCTTGATGTTTGGCTTAAAAATCTAAAAATTCCCATCTAGTTATAGTGGTAAATGAATATTGTACATTGCTTGAGAACATGCTATATAGTCTACGTACCATATTGTTCTATTTGAAAAATCCACGATTGCAATAAACTGGAAACTATTCTTCTAATTGATGCAGTTTATTTGTCTTTTGTTATTTAAGTAATGGCGAACTACGAATAGCTCACTACTGCAATCTTCACAATTATAATAAACATTGCAGAAATAAATCAGGAACTGAGAAATAGAAGCACACACATAAAATGACACCAATGTTTTTTGACTAATGTACTCGGAAAAATCGCGAAGGAAAAACCGGTTCGGCAAATGAGGGTTTATATTTTATTATCTTCAGCAAATTAGAGAGTACATAGATCTGCTTGCCAAACACTGGCAACACTCTAGAGAATTTTCTCCACCACTCCAACTAGCAGATCGACCTAAAAACCCTTTATTTCCCTTGCATAATCAAACTCAACCTCCTCCAGTAAATGCGCACAAAAAACACTGTTGCTGGAAATACACAGTGCACACTAGCTAGAAACTGAGGTTCTGTTGATCCTGCACTCTTTTGATGATCCTGCACTCACATTAGGCAACTCGCTCTATCCTCCGAAATTGATTCCCAGCAACTGGAAATACGATCTACTACCCAAATCTGCACATTGGAGAACTCGCAACCACTGGTATGACCAAGAAATCGGCCTTCCCTCTGACTCTGGAAATTTGTCAAAAATTTCCCCTTGAAATCTCCCTCCATTTTTTGTTGAACCCTCTCACTGATGCTCTGTTGGCTCGAACTCTTCCCTTGTTGAATACATCGCACTGGGAAATTTGCATTGCCTTGCTCCCTTGCTCATTCGATGTGTCTTCTCCAAGCCCCATTGACTTGCTCTTATAATTCTCTCGTTGGAGCACCAATGGCCAAGATCTAATCATGATCGATGACTCAAATCATCTTAGACTCCATCAAATTACTTTTGAGAATTCTCTAGAGCAAAAGTCGATTTCCTTAATTAATACATTTTAATTAACCAATTTTCCTAAGTTAAACTTAGGAATTTTAATTATCCGGTCAATTAATTTAATTAAGGTGTTCCGGATCCATATCTCGTGAAACCATTTCCGGTTATTGGAGATCTCATGTTCCTTCGTCTCTCACACAACTTAGAGACTAGAAAACTAATACTCCCTCTTAGCGAGGAAGGTGTTCTCTTCTCTCCATCAATCTACTCTATATATTGTATCCGGACTAATCATGTTGTTGGTGCCTGACATTTGTGATACAACTAGCTCTCACTGTCCACCATGACACTCCGCAACTTTGATCTCACTTTGTTGATGACTCTGCGCTACTGTTGTGATGCTACTATTGTATCTGAGTTGTTGCCATCATTGCAATTGTGTATTGATCTCCTCAGAACCTGAAGCTTTAAGCTTCCATGTGGAAACTCCCTCTAAAGCTAGACTCCCTCTGTTGAGAAATCTAGGGGGCAACAAGTGTAGGTGATTTCTCTCCCTTGATAGCTGCTTGTGATGTATTTTTACTTTACTTGATTAACTTCTTCTTTCCTTTATTATTATTAGTGTTCTCTATCATCAAATAGCTGCCAAATCATAAAGAACAATGAGACAATAGGACACAAGATATAGGCAATCAGCCAAGGCCAAAACCTCTCCCACTAAGAGGAAACCCCATCAAAATCATTCTCTTCTTATAGAACTTCAATTGATGAATTCAAGACCTATGACCCTTGACCAAGACCCTCCAAGACCAAGTCATCCTTTCTACTTGATGAGCTTTCCTTCCACAACTTCCAACAACAAACTTCGACCTTCCAGCAACTTCGACCCCAGCAACAATTTCTGCAACTTTGACTTAGCAGCTTCAGCAACATCGACCTAGCAACTTCACAGCTTCAACCTTGATGCAGCTTCAACAACTTCGACCTATCAACTTCACAGCTTCGACCTTATAGCTTCACATCTTTGACCTTGCAGCTTCAGAATTTTGTCTAGCCCAGAAACTATAGAAACCCTAACGAAAGAGAGAGAGAGAGAGAGGCCCAAAAATTTCGATCTTGATCTTCTTCGTCCTTTTCCAGCTTCTATCTTAAGGAGATCGAACTTGCTTTAGTAAGTGTGCAAATGAGGTGGAATTCCCTCTTATTTATTGGCTTGTGAGGGGTACGAATTGCTTATCTTGAGGCTGACACGTCCCTTCATGTAGGCCGACTTGATCTTTGTGCCATGATGAGGTCATGGAGGGTCTTTTGACTCAATTTTGACTCAATAATTTCTTTTTACAATTTGTAACATGCCCAAATGGGTCTTTAATACATGGCAATGACTCAATTGACTTTATGACAAACCTAGAAGCACTCAATGGGTGTTTGACCTAAATATAAATTTCCCTTGAGCATGAAACCCATGCCTCAAGAACACAAATAATAAATTTATTTTTCTCTTTTCATTAAATACATAAAATCACGATTACATATGCCATTATGAAGACCAAACCTAGTTACATATTTCAACACTCCCTCTTAACTAGGGAGGTATTCATAATCCATACAAGGTATTTGGACATTCTCAATCTGAAGAATTCTCATAAGAAGAGTCGGATTGGTAACCAATTTGTATAGCACCATATCATCCAACATTGTCACATAGCAAGGCCTTGACTAACATCTCTATCCCTCCACAAGATCAGAGCACAATGCTGGCAAGACTAATGATTTATAGACACCCTCATCATCGTCTCTCTCAGAACATACCCCACCCGGGTTCTCTCAGAGTATTTTCCACCAAAACTATTCATATCTTGGATTCCCAGTCCTCAAAGACTATCGGTCCTCTACGACTACTCTTATCTTGGATGCCCTACCACATCCTCAAAGAGTATCGGATGCCAGATGTTTACCTAATCCTCCATTCTATCTTCCCAAGTGAAGACAAGAATGATGTGTTTATCTCTCCTTCTAACCTTGGGAGGATATACCCATTCCAATGAAGGAATGCACTCATTCCTTTAAAAGGAATGTACCCAAGCTCCCTCTTAACCAAGGACTTGACCAAGCCTCCCCTTAACCGGGGATTTGCTTCCAGCAACTCTCTAGATGTAGATCATGGAACAACCAACTGCTTGTAGGACTCCCTCTTTCGATGTCATGAATTTCTTCTTTGTTATGGAGCCTACATCTTTTGGGACTTCTTCGTAGGGAATCAGGGATCCATCACTATCATTCATGAATCATGTTAGTCATGTCATCCTTTCTTTCATCGAAAAGTGATTCACTAATCCATATCTGGCTTTCCTTCATACAACTACCTTCTCCACATCATGTTTTCTTCAAGATCCATCAGTATCAGTTGTAGATGACATCTACAACTCTTCCTTTGGTAGCCCTGCATTAGCTGATCCAGATATTGCTCAAATTTCAAAAATGAACATCAAATTACCTTTGTGGTGGTCTTACATCATGACATTTGCTTGTTGTATCAACATCCTGCATTCATATTGAGACAAATCCAAAAAGATATTAAATGTCAAGGGTCATCTTCCTTTCTAGTCTTCTTCGGAGTCCTTATACCTTTTCCATGGAGATGTCACAGTCAATTCTTCTAGTTATTAGATGTTGATTTCCTTTTCTATGTGATAGTTGTTGCATCTTTCACAATCTCCCCTTACTTTCTTCACATATTGCTTCTCAGGAACTTCCATTCATAGTTCCTTCATTTTTCTCAACCACCTCATATTCCATATGAGGACTTATTATGTTGATTTCATCTAGTCAATATGTGAACCATGTCTTTATTGTTAGTTTTTTGTAGCGTCGGATGTGTTCTAGCCACAAAATTTGGTGGGAGGCTAGAATACATGTATTCTCCAAAACCCAAAAATCGTTTCTGGAAATTCCACCTAGGGACGACTTAATTAAAATAATTTATCTTTTTTTAATGGTTCCTAAGTCTAAACTTAGGAAAACTGATTAATTAAAGGGTATTAATTAAGTCATAGTGAAATCTTCTAGAAGAAAACATGGATCGAGTTCTAGTAAATCTTAGCCATCGATTATGTTTTAATCTTGGCCGTTGATGTCTCAACGAGAGATTATAAAAAGAAATTCGATGGGGATTGGAGAACAAACTTGAGACACCAGAAATTCGATTTTGTTGGGAAATCGATCTTTAGAGTAGCAGCATTCAGTTGTCAGAGGTGATTCAGTGAGATCGAGGCAATGAGAGAGGGGCAGGGATAGTAAGTCTGGAGGGATATTTTCCAGTCCGGTGAGTGCATAGCAGAGATACAGTGAATTCCACAGAGAGGCAGCGCAGTGCTTCAGAGGGGAAGTCGTATTTTCCTAGGGAGAGCAGTGATTCAGTGCCAGAAGCTGGAGTGGGAGCCTGGAGGCCAGGAGAGTCCATTTCCCAGATAGCAGCAAATCAGTTAGCGAGAGAGACGTTGGTCTGAGTTGTACGACGTAGAACTGCGTAGGTGGACGTGGAACTATGTAGGCTGACGCAGGGACTGTGCAGAGGCAGCAGAGAGCAGCGCATCTTGACCCAAGGTCAATGTCGGATCACCGGTGGAAGTGAGATTTTTCTCACTAGACCTTTTGTCAGTCATTTTTCTGTATGCATTGCTACATTTGAGCATCCATAGTCTTGTACTCGGATTTACTACTGCATAATAATAAAACCCTCAGCTACTGCACAGTTTTCCCAAGTTGGGTTTTTCTGGGGACATTGGTCCAAAAAAAACAGTGTTATTTTTGTGTGTGTGCATCTATTCTTCCAGCATTATTTTTCTTCCACAGTGTTGTATTTGTGAAGGTTGGAGTGTATTAGTTTCGATATTTACCGTAGGATGCAGTAAATAATTTGTTCAATTTATTTAACAAATAGAAGAAACTTAATCAGTTACTGCAGTAGGATTACGGATTTAGGAATTTTCACATGGTATCAGAGCACAGATCATAAGCCGGAGAGCTCAGTAGCAGAAGGAAGGAGGAATTTCAAATCTCTGTAGAGGCAGCAATTTGAAACCCTCAAGAGGCAATGCAATTCTTGGGCCAGGAGTGTTAGTTTTTGAGGAAAATTTATTTCTCTGAGAGAGTCGACAAAGAAATTAGATTTTCCATATTAGAGCTTACCAAAGGCAGAGGTAGACGCAGTATTTTCCTTGCAAAGCAGATCTTTAGCTAGGACGCAGTTATTTTGCAGTATTTTTCTAGTGCAAATTAGCATCGGGAGGAAGGAAGAGCACACACTGAAGGAATTTTTTTCTCAAGGGACTTCTAGCCCCGAAGTTCGATTTAAACTAGCAGAGCAGCAGTAGCTGTGAGCAAATTTTCCCACTCCAGCAGGGAGTGCGTAAAGCCAGTCAGCAGCTGCGCAGAGGAGAAGAGGAGGAATTCAACATTTTTGCAAAGATGGCATCAGGAGGGCTAAAAGATCAGGATCGATTAGAGGGAGCTTCCAACTATGTCATCGGGAAGGCGAGAATTTCTTGTCTTCTAGATGAATACGATCTCAAAGCTTACATCGATAGCGTGGTAGTTGTACCCGAAGATGCAGATCTGTTGAAGGCCTACAAGAAGGAGATGGCGAAAGCAAAGAGGTTGATTCTCGATGGGGTTCAAGATCACATGGTGTCTCACATAGTTGGCAAGGACACTGCCCGACAGATGTGGGAGGCTCTTGCTACGCTATATGAGGGATCTTCCGAGCAGTTGAAGATGTATCTTGAGGAGAAGCTGAGATGCACAAGGATGGAGAAAGAGGAGCGCATAGACCCCTTCCTTACTAGGCTTCAGGATATCCGAGACTAGCTCTCTGCAGTAGGGTCAGTGCCCAGCCTACAGAATTGGTGCCATTTTCTCTCAACAGCGTTTCCGAAGAATGGCAGGTCTTCGTCCAAAGTATTCTAAGCAGAGAAAAGTTGTCAGACTGGGATCGAATGTGGGTTGATCTACAGCAGGAGGAGATGAGGCAAGATTTGGTGAAGAGCACCATCAGTGGCAATAGCAGCTGCAGTGGGACGAAGCTAGTAAAGGAAGAGGAGAATGTGGCCCTCGCATCAAAGGGGCAGCAGTAGCAACGCAGGAGGAAGGACATTTCCAAGGTCAAGTGCTTCAGATGTGGTGAGCTTGGCCACTACAGCACTCAAGGTCCTCCCAAAAACAAGGACAAGGAGGAAAGCAGGATTAGCAGGCTGCATCCGCAGAGAACGACAGGTTGTCCTCCAGATTGGAGGAAGATTTTGCCATGATCACTGATATACCTCCATGAGTGAGGTGGGGTGATTTGGTTTTGTAGCCCCAGAGAGCTACAAGATGGGCAAGATTCTTGAGGAGGTCCAACTCATGAATCAATACCTTGCTATGGGAGCCCATATCATGCAGTAGCAGGCTGGATCAGTGGCAGTTGGTGTAGTCAGGTGCC
Organism: Pinus taeda; assembly: GCA_000404065.3. Taxonomy (NCBI): domain Eukaryota; kingdom Viridiplantae; phylum Streptophyta; class Pinopsida; order Pinales; family Pinaceae; genus Pinus; species Pinus taeda. Next base: position 175,516 of record APFE030494122.1, on the reverse strand, counting down.
AAACTGAAAAATGTTGTAGCTAGTAGCAGGTCAGATACCGGGCAAGGCAATGCAGAGTTGGCAGCAATGCAGTTGGCACAGAGCAGAGTCAGTAGCAACGCACAGGCTTCAGTGACAACGCAAAGTCTAGCAGCGGTTAGGACTTGGGTCATAGATGCATCATATTGATCATAGTTGATTCAATATTTTGGATGCTTTGCAGTTGCAGTTGCTAGAGTTGCAGCAACAGCAATTGAAGAGGGAGTTGCAGTGCAGATGTAGTGTTGGTAGCAATTCAACAAGGTCAGCAGCAGCACAGATGCAGCTCATATCAGAGTTGCACAGTAGTGATGGGCAAAGCAGCCAGACATCAACAACGTGACACGAGATGGTGCAGAGGCAGGGTTGCTTCAGTGGGTCGCAACGCTAGAACACATTCCTCGCTACGAGGGAGTGTTAGTTTTTGTAGCATCGGATGTGTTCTAGCCACGAAAAGTGGTGGAGAGGCTATAATGCATGTATTCTCCAAAATCCAGAAGTCGTTTCTGGAAATTCTACCAAGAGACGACTTGATTCAAATAATTAATCTTTTTTTAATGGTTCCTAAGTCTAAACTTAGGAAAACTGATTGATTGAAGGGTATTAATTAAGTCATGTTGAAATCTTCTAGAAGAAGACATGGATCGAGTTTTAGTTAATCTTAGCCATCGATTATGTTTTAATCTTGGTTGTTGATGTCTCACAAAAGATTATAAGATGAAATTCGATAGGGGCTGGAGAACACACTTGAGACACCAAAAATTCAATTTTGCTTGGAAATCGATCTCTAGAGTAGCAGCATTCAATTACCAGGTGATTCAGTGAGATCGAAGCAATGAGAGAGAGGCAAGGATAGTAAGGCTGGAGGGAGATTTTCCAGTCCAACGAGTGCATAGCGGAGAGACAGTGAATCGAGCAGAGCGGCAACACAGTGCTTCAGAGGGGAAGCCGTATTTTGCTGGGGAGAAGCAGTGATTCAATGCCAAAAGCCGAAGTGGGAGCCCGGAGGCCAGGAGAGTCCATTTCCCAGATAGCGGCTGACCAGTTAGTGAGAGAGACGCTGGTCTAAGTAGTGTGACGCAGAACTGCGTACACTGACGCAGGGACTACGCAGAGGCAGCAGAGAGCAGCTCATCTTGACCCAAGGTCAGTGTAGAATCACCGGTGGAAGTGAGATTTTTCTCACTAGATCTTATGTCAGTCATTTCTCTGTATGGATTGCTAGATTTAAGCATCCATAGTCTTGTACTCAGATTTACTACTGCATAATAATAAAACCCTCAGTTGTTGCATCGGTTTTCCCAAGTTAGGTTTTTCTGGGGAAAATGGTCCGAGTGTGCGCAACAGCGTTATTTGTGTGTGTGCGTATCTATTCTTCCAACTTTATTTTTCTTCCACAGTATTGTATTTGTGAAGGCTGCAGTGTATTACTTTCGGTATTTACTGTAGGATGCAGTAAATAATTTGTTCAATTTATTTAACAAATAGAAGAAACTTAATCAGTTGCTACAATAGGATTTCAGATTTAGGAATTTTCAGATTTATGCATCCTTCCAAAGGAGGAGATCCTTTCTCTTGATCATGCTCATGAGGTGGAGCATTTATCCATGCTATCTGCAACTATATGACATGACTCAATTTTATCAAGCACAAGCATACATACCTCATCTCTTCCTTTTGATCATCTAAACTTCCTTCAATAGGTGAGCCTTCCGATGAAGATTCCCACGGAGGAACTTGATCATCCTCATCCTGTAAATGCTCCTTTTTGAATGATGTATGATGAGCTCTATACTAGATGACTTTATTTTTCTCATAATTCTAACGAGGTTACCAAGAACTACATCCTTTTATAGGTGACATCCATAGACTTCTATGTCAGCTATGTTTCATGCTTCCTTATGATGATGTCACGAGCTCTTGCTTTCAATCGTATGCTTCTAAGTTCTATGATGCCATCTCCTAACATGATGCATCCTATCGTACTTCTAATGATTCCTGCCATGATAGTTATACTTTACAATAGAAAACTTGAAAAGAACTAGGTGAGGAAGACAATCTCAATCATAGTAGAGATCTTTTACTTCCTCCCTTTTGGATTTCTTCTTTTCAGCTTCTTCCACTTCTTTAGTGATATGGGCTTGTTACCTTCCTCTTTTGTTGTTGTCCTTCTTGAGCTTTGGACAATCTCTCTTGTAGTGACCATATTCATGATAGCCATAGCATTGAACCTTCGACATGTTCTTCTTCTTTTTCTGATGACCAAGCTTCCCAAACTTCCCTTTTCTTCTAGCCATGGTAGCAAATGCATGAGCTTGCTCGCTGGATCCTACATCGATTTTTTCCTTCAACCTGGTTTCTTCGATTTTGCACAATGACCATAGTTCATTGAATGGAGTAGCTTCCTTCTTCCCATAGATGCTTGATGTGAAGTTGCCCCATTCCTCTGGTAGTGCATTGAGCACTATGGTATTCATTTCCTTGTCAGACATTATTTCTCCCAACTCTTGGAGTTGGTTTCTTATTTCTGACACCCTCATAAACTATGAGGTTATTCCTTCTTCTTTTGATATCTTCATCTTGTAGAGAGTGAGCTTCTTCTTTTGGCGGTTCGACAATTAAACCCTTAACATGACCAACGACTTCATTTTCTATGACAATCAAATCTATCATCTTCTTCCATGCAAGAAAGTTTGACGACCCAACCAATTTGTTGCTCTCCTTGCCATATGAAGTCGTTTTGACATATTCCAATATAGCTATAAAAATACTTACTTGTCAAGTGAAGATACTCCTAGATGATAAAATCTTCAACTTGATGCCTTCCTGATGTTGATGATGATGTAGATAATAGAAGATGGTGAAGATGTCTTTCCTCAAAAGTGATCCTTGGCTCAAAGGGAGATCACATTGATTCCTTGATGATGATGACAACGCGTTTCCCTGCTTTTCTTCCTTCAAGGCAACGCTAGTTAAACTTGTTTCACAACCTCAAATTTCGTCGTTTCCGCAATAACCCTAGTTTACACGTGTGGCTAGAAGGCGGACAAATTTTCCTCCTTTCTACTTCGCTTGACTTGACTTCTTTTCCTTGTTATTTCGACTTGCAAAGGAGACCTTTCTTGGCACAGAACTTGATCCTTGATGGTGGCTACAATTTGATACTTTTGTTGCAGAAGGATGTCCTAATACTTCGCACGTGTGGAGAATATAGCCCAGAAAAACAGACCCAAAAGTGCTTCGCTCTTCCTTTCTTGTGATAATGGTTGTAGAATGTGTGAGTTTACCAACAACGATTCAAGTGTGGAACCCTTCAATGGATGAGCTAGGGTTTTGAGGTCTTCTTTGATGCTCTTAATTATTCCCTTTCAATATGATGAGAGGGTTAGTCCTTCTTGATGATTGATGCTCTTGATGTTTCCAGGATTATCTCTTTATACTTCGGCCCTAGAGTATCCCACTTCGTGTTGCCCTTCCTTGATGTGGTAACCTCAGCTTTGATAACGTGCTGAGAAATCTAGGGGGCAACAAGTGTATACGATTTATCTTCTTTGATAACTGCTTATGATGTACACTTTACTTGAATAACTTCTTCTTTTCTTTATTATTATTAATGTTCTCTATCATCAAACAACTACCAAATCATAAAGAACAATGAGACAATGGGACACAAGATATAGGCGATCAGCTAGGGCCAAAACCTCTCCAACTGAGAGGAAAACCCACCAAAATCCTTCTCTTCTTATAGAACTTCAATGGACGAATTCCAAGACCTATGACCCTTGACCAAGACCCTCCAAGACTAAGTCATCCTTTCTACTTGATGAACTTTCCTTCCACAGCTTCCAGCAACAAACTTCGACCTTCCAGCAACTTCGACCTTAATGCAGCTTCAGCAACTTCGACCTAGTAGCTTCACAACTTCGATCTAGAGGAAGTTTCACAGCTTCGACCTTGCAACTTCACAGATTCGATGCAGCTTCAGAATTTCGTTTAGCCCAGAAACTGTAGAAACCCTAACGAAAGAGAGGGAGAGAGAGAGAGAGAGAGGCCCAAAAACTTTGATATTGATCTTCTTCTTCTTCTTCATCCTTTTCCAGCTTTTATCTTGAGATCGAACTTGCTTGAGTGAGTGTGAAAATGAGACCGAATTCCCTCTTATTTATAGGCTTGTGAGGGCTACAAATTGCTTATCTTGAGGCTGACATGTCCCTTCATGTAGGCTGACTTGATCTTTGTGCCATGACGAGGTCTTGGAGGGTCTTTTGACTCAATAAATTTCTTTACAATATGTAACATGTCCAAATGGATCTTCAATACATGACAATGACTCAATTGACTTTATGAAAAACCTAGAAGCACTCAATGGGTGCTTGACCTAAAAATAAATTTCCCTTGAACATGAAACCCATGCCTCAAGAACACAAATAATAAATTTATTTATCTTTTCATTAAATACATAAAATCGCGATTACATATGCCATTATGAAGACCAAACATAGTTACATATTTCGACACCCTGTAAGTCTCGATCTCCTCGGGGGAAATCACTCTGGCTGGAACTATATTTGCACCCTACAACTGAGTAATTTGCACTGTCTATGCCACTGCAACTAACTCTGCACTATCTCTTGAGAACTGACTACAACTAGCTCTTCTGACAATGAACTTGCTACTATGATACTATGGGCCCTCGTAGCAAACGTGATGGTCCTGTTGCAACAACTAGAACTGATCTGACTAATCTCCATGTTGCACCTACAGTGGACCCTGCCCCTCTTGATGCGCTAAGGTATCAAGCTCCTCCTCCACCTGGAGGTATTGCTTCTATCAATGCAAACTCCTCCAATCCGGCGGTTAAATCATCAGTCTTTGTCGAAGTTGTTGTCTACTCCTGCTTCTTGTCCTTCTTCCTCTGAGGACACTAGGAGACGTAGTGACCGAATTCACCACACCCAAAGCACTTAACCTTCAATAGGTCTGTCTTCTTCTTTTCTCCTCCAATTGGACCTTGTCCTTGAGTGGGGCCCTTCTACACCTTTCCCTTACTTGCAAGGGCTACGTTCTCCTCATCCTCCTCCTTCAGTCCCTTGCTGCTGCAGTTGATAGTACCTGTTGCAAGACTAAACCTCAGCTCCTCCTGAGGGAAGTAACTCATAGACAATCCCATCCAGGTAGCGTATCTTGCGTAGAAATAACTTGGACGAAAGTATGCCACTCCTTGTTGAAACCATTGAGAGTTGTTTGTATTAGCTCATTGTCTTCAGGTTTCTCTCCCACCACTGCGAGTTCATCTTTGAACATTTAAATTCTATTGAGATAGGATGTAACTCTTTCTCCCTTTTGCATTTTGGTGGTCCTTAGCTTCTCCTTGAGAATCATCTTCCGGTTCTCTGATGGATTCTCATACAGCTTTATGACAGCATCCCACGCATCCTTTGCCATATTATTGTCTGCCATATGCGGGACAATGTGATCCTGAACCCTGTCTAGGACCATCCTATTAGCTTTGGCCATTTCTTCCTTGAAGGTTGCCAATTGTTGTGCACTTGTTGGCTCTGCCATGACATTTGTCACGAATTCCTTCAGACCATGTTCATCCAACAGGAATTGCATTCTAGCCTTTCATACGCCAAAGTTAGAGGCTCCATCAAGTTTGTCTTGATCCCTAAGTTTTGTCATGGCCATCTCTATGAAACTCAAATATGTTGGAGGTCAATAAACTAGGACTCCCTTTTCTACTTCCAGCAACTACATCTGGCCTTCTCTGCTACTCGCACTCCTCCTAGAATGTACAAATTTGATCCTGCACTAGCCTTCGGTGACCTTCCCAGAACTCGCATTGCCTATAATTTCCTTCTAGGAAACTTGCACAACTAGCCCTGAAACTCGCAACTAGGTGGACTCGAAGGTCTATACGGCCTCCTGTTGCTGGAATTTCGATCTGCTTTCCCTAGATGGAAAATCTAGAAACCCTCTGAGACATTCTTCCTGTGTGCTTTTCCTCTTCCTTCCCTGCACAGATCTGCGATTGCAAACCCCCGTTGTAATTTTCTACACCTAGATCTACTATGCGAACTAACTGATCTGCTCACCAGATTGCTTCCCAACAATACCACTTCTCGTTGCCACAAATATAAAGCAAAATCGAATTTTCCTCCTCATGGAACTGAAAAATCGACTTTTTCCTCCTCTACAAATCGAAGCCTAGCTTGGCCTGCACAAATTTGGATCCTATGTTTTAGGTCTCTCTCTAAAACTGCACAATCTTACTTCTTCCGCCTCTGAGCCTCAGATCTAATCAACTATCGTTATGATACCATGTGAAAAATCCATGATTGCAATAAACTGAAAATTATTCTTCTAATTGATGTAGTTTATTAGTCTTTTGTTATTTAATTAATGGCAAATAACGAATAGCTCACTACCGCAATCTTCACAATTAAAATAAATGTTGTGGAAATAAATCAGAAACTAAGAAATAGAAGCACACATAAAATGACACCAATGTTTTTGGACTAACGTCCCCAGAAAAACCCTGAAGGGAAAACTAGTGCAGCAAATGAGGGTTTATATTTTATTATCTTCTGCAAATTAGAGAGTACATAGATCTGCTTGCCAAACACTGGCAAAGCTCTGGAAAATTTTCTCCACCACTTTGTTTCCCTTGCAAATAAAACTCGGCCTCTTCCAGTAAATGCGCACAAAAAAAACATTGTTGCGGGAAACACACTAGCTAGAAACTAAGGTTCTGCTAATCCTACACCCTTTTGGTGATCCTGCACTTCCACTACACAACTCGCTCTATCCTCCATAATTGATTCTCAGAAATTGGAAATATGATTTGTTGCCCAATTTTGTGCACTGGAGAACTCGCACCCACTAGCACGGCCTTCCTGCAAAATAAATCAGCCTTCCCTCTAACTCTGGAAATTTGTCAAAAATCTCCATTGGAAACCTCTCTCCAATTTTTGTTGAACCCTCACAGTGATGCTTTTTTGGCTCGAACTCTTCCCTTGCTAGATACATTGCACTGGAAAATTCACACTTCGTTGCTCCCTTACTCATCCAATGTGTCTTCTCCAAGCAACATCAACTTGCTCTTATAATTCTCTCACTGAAGGACCAACGGCCAAGATCTAATCGTGATCAATGGCTCAGATCATCTTAAACTTCGTCAAATTACTTTTGAGAAGTCTCTAGAGAAAAAGTTGATTTCCATGATTGATACACTATAATTAACCAATTTTCCTAAGTTGGACTTAGGAAATTTTAATTATCCTTTCAATTAATTTAATTAAGGTGTTTCGGATCCATATCTCGCAAAACCATTTCTAGGTATTGGAGATCTCATGTTCCTTAGTCTCTCTGACACCAAAGTAGAACACCTATTTGATGCTACCATAATATCCAAAAACTAACATTCTAAGAGGGTTTTTCACCTAGAGTTGCATGGGATTAATCTAATTAAATTATTAATGACATAGCCATCCTTTGTACACTATGTATTATTATCTATGAATTGTGTTAAAGCTTTCTTGTTAGCATTATCAAAAATTGAAAATTTACATTTTGACGTGTCAATTTGTCAAACCTTTCCTAGTAGTATTATCATTTGCTATACAGCCTATAAGTATTTAATAACTTACACAACTATACAGCTTATAGATTACTAGTAAGTTATCTAACTAAAAATCTAAATAGAATATTTGAAAAAAAAAAAGCCAAAATTTATAATGTTATTTGCTTGGGATTCAAAGTGTGAGAGTTAGTTGACACAAGATTTGTTTCAATAGAATGGGATTCGTTTATGGGTTTGAAGGATTTGTTTACATGGCAGATCCTACGTCGATCTAGGTGGATTTGTATCCATATCCATATCTGAAATGAGGATCCGCAAAATTAGCATCAAAGGCCCCGTGGATCTGGTAACATAGGTTTCTCAATTCCTTAAACCCTAGCATCCTTCTATCTTCTTAGGAGACTAAAAGAGAGGAAGTTAAACCTAAGTTCCTCAATAGAAACTTGATGAAAATGTTGCTCAAGGAGATGTTAGAGCTACAAAACATCAACACCACCAATAAATTAGCACATATCATCATAGAATCACCAATAATTAGCTAAGAGAGAGAACCATCCAACAAAATATCCTCCTATTGACAGTGCTGGACCCGCCAACATGTCAGGGTATCTCCCCAGTAAGAAGTCCCAATTAGACCTCAGACCGTTTGGTGTAGGAGTCCCAACAGTGGGTTGTACGACATCGCCTTGACTGCGCTTTCGCACAGAGACAAGTAAGATGTCCCTGTTGGTAGCAAGGATGTGACAACTGCGGCAAGACAAGGAGGGTGCATGAACGATTCTAACACACAGAGTGTGAGGTGAGTACACCCCTTGGAAACCTGTGATAGCACACGGCTTGGAAGGGAACACGAGCGAAGATGCATCACAAACTGGAAAGCAAGTTAGCAAACAATCCAAAGTGATGGTTAAACCAATCAGCACATTTTAGTAAGATTCATACATACTTATACAGAATAGTCCATACATGCATGCGTAAGCAAACAGAAACACATATCATTTAGAAAAACAAGATAGCTGGAATACAATACGACATATGCATGAAACGTGTTGCCTTTGTTAAATTAAGAAGTGTAAGTTCCAGTCATACAATACATCCATGTCCAACCACTAGTTCCGACAGCGGAACGTTACAGTCACAACTGCCTGCTCCTCCAAAGAGATATACTAGCTCTACACAGTGGAGAAGCCAAGGCTTGTTACAATACTGTCCAAGTTCTCTCTAAGATATTCCTATCGGAAGCTTCGCTGACCAAAAGCCTCTACAATGAGTTATGAGGGACTATTTATTGCAAAGGGTGGGGTGGCCCTTGACATTCCCCTTTGTGACAGTTCATCTACCCTCATGACTCTTCATCTACTCTATGACTGTTACATCCAACTATCGACACTTGAACTTCCACTTGACAAGACGTTACATACAATCTGCACATGTACCCATGTGAGACAAAATGACTTGAGCGAGCCATGCAAGACATCACTAACACTCGGACCGTTGTGGTGAGACCAACTCTTTGATATCCTTGTGATGGTCTAGTTTGACGAACTAATGCCAAGTTTAGTCATCCACGATGGTGTCCGCGCGCTCAATGGCAACATCTTGTTGAAGCGAACTCCCTTCGTTGCATCCGGGTACAATGATATGGCTCCTTCGTCCAACTCGTCTGATAGCATGCGCATGGTCGTCCTGGCTGCGAGCGGACTAGCAACATGTTGATGCATAGTGTCTGCGCAGATCTCCAAGCATGTGTTTGTGATCGTACGCATCAACTTGTCAAAATACATGTTCAGCTCCAGTTGGACTTGCTTCTTGTCTTCGCCTCGGTGAGTGTGACAAATGGGTGGGATCGCATCCATGCACACAATGACATGCATGCTGCTGAATTCCCTTGCATGTGATCAACAGCATTGCTCACCTTGTCTGCTCCATGCCAGCTGCTGGGACGGATCTATAACTTGTACGGGCTCAGTTTCATCCGTCTGTGCATGTTGCGCCCCTTGCTGTACCTGTTGTTGTTGCAACTCATTTATCATCTATGTAGCTCCTGTTCTTCCTTGAGTTGTTGCTTCAACACATGCAACTCCTTTTTTGTTCCTTTCTCTGCCTTCGCGTGATCTTCATGTCGCGTTGTCACCTCATAGCCTCAATCTCCAAAGCTGCTTTCGTCACGAGTGGATCTGCTTTGAACTTGCAGCTTTGCTCTGCCTCTATGCTGTCAACAACCTTCCTCTTGCATTTGTCGCACGCAGGTGTGTTGCCTTCTGTTGTTGATGATGGCGGTGCTCGCTGTGATGTTGTTTCCATTGATCTTGATATCCTTGTCCATGAACAACTTGATGTCTTCGTGGATAAGCAAGTTCATAGACACTTGATCGACTACATCCCCAGTTGCGCTCTTAACAGTGTCTTTGACTTTGCTCTCTTGGAAGCCGTCATACTTATGCTACTGAGAGACAGACGAACACTTGTGATGCCTGGAGACATAGCAACACTCATGGAAAGCAATCTGTCAGTCGAAAACCAAACAAAATTGAGGACTAACTTGCAACATACCTGTGTGATTTAACGTGAAGGTTGCGCAATTTCCGTCGGGAGGTCAGGAGACTGACTGCCAAAACTGCGCAAGGCACAGTCCGGGCTGTCAGGAGGTTGACTGACTGCTAGAACTGCGCAATGCACAGTCCAGACTAGCCTGCTGAGGACCAAAATTGCGCAATGCGCAATTTTAGTCAGCAGTGACATGCAACCAGCAAACAGAATTGAGCAGTTTCTGGGGCGAGCAGGACACTACCTCCAAGAATTGCGCAATGGAAGCTTGGAGGTCGGTGTTGGGCCAGACTTGCGCACTTTCTGGAGGGAAGGCAGAGCCTTCGCTTCCGGAAATGCGCAGTGCTAGCTGGGCAAGGCATGGTCCAGGCCAAGGCAGCCCAATCCGGCCGACGAGCGACTGAAAACATGAGAAGTCTGAATGCATGGTGAGATGAGTGCAAACAAGAGTGAATGATCATACATGCAAACAACAAGTGCAGGATTCAGAAAACAGGAAAGCATGCATGTGTGTGAAGCGAGTCGCTGCAACGGCGACTGTCCATGCAAAACAGTGTCATGCATGCGACAGCAATGAGATGCAAACGAAAACTAAAACGGTGCTTCTACAAGCTAACATACATCAAAATGACAGCAAGCGCTCACTGAAATCAAGCAGACAGCACTCACACAAAGCGAAACACAAAAAGCGACAAAAACGCAGCGCAAGACATGAAAAGCGGGCATACCCTGAAACCGTTGAGTTGAATGTGCCGACGGCTCCTAGATGCAATATGGGATGTCATAGTTGCAAGGTCGATGTGAGAAATGATCTCTGCAGTGTCCAGTTGATGAGTTTTCATAAAATCGAGGTTGTGACGTGCATGCCACAAATCTAGGAAAAGCGACACTTGGCGGGAGGTTTCTGAAATGATCCTTGCACGTAACCTCCAGTGGCTAAAAATAGATCCTTGAATCAAGGGATGCCTTTGCATGTTGCCTTAGGAGAAACAATCCATGCATGCAAATCAATTTTGCTCGTTCCCGGGTGGAACCGGTCAACCCAATGGCACATGCAACAACCTGCTCAGCTGAGGGGAAACTTTGCGCATTTCAGGGAGGGAGCTAGGTTGGCTGCCCAAAAGGATTACGCAATTTTTGGGCTAAGCTGCTGACTGTTGCCCAGAATTGCGCAATTTCTAGCTTGAGCAGTCCTACTGGGAGAGATTGCGCAATTTTCCCAGTGAAGGGTGACAGGCAGATTTGCGCAATTCTGGAGCCCAGCAGGCTGCTAGACAAGATTGTGCAATTTCTGGAGGGAAGGTTGGTTCCCCTCCAGAATTGCACAATTTCTTGTGGGAGCTGCTCAGCCTGCAACTGGACCATGTCCAGAGAAACAGCCTGTGAGGGGGATGCAACAAGCTATCATGCATAGGCTGGCAGTCTGCTAGAAAATCACTGAAGCGTGTGTACTTGACAAGGCAAGACATGTCGCTGAGGAAGGTTGGTAGGGAGGCTCCAAAATGAAGCTAAGGCAAAATTTTAGAAGGTGGTTGTAGCCACTACAACACTTGGCGACACACTGGTAGAACTCCAGCGCTCTGAATGGACCTTGTTCATGAAAAGCAAGTCTAACACCTCCGGAAGTATTGTTCAGTTCTCAATTCGTCTTGGTTTCCACACTTGATTGTAAGATGTAGCATCTGCCAAGCTCTTGGTCGGTCGACACACATTCCAAGCCAAGTCAACACAATTGTTTCAATTGGGGTTGAGGGGTATATGGCGCACAAGCGGTATAGTCATCAGAGTCTTAATTTCATCTCTGGTGTTGCTCCGCTGTCAGCAGGCCTGGACAGTACCCCGACAGAGTCACGCAGGAACACAAGCATCGCTCCGCTGCCAGCGAGCCTGGTCAGTACCCCAGCATAGTTACTTGCATCACCTCTCTGCGCAAGAAGCCTTTCTCTTCTTTCGCCTTATTCATTTTTCATTTTTTGAAATTTTCACTTTTAATTTTTTCATTTTTCATTTTCATAACTGTGCATAGCACTTATTCATTTCGAAGGCGGAAGAGGGATCCTGACTTATTGAGAGCAGAAGAGGTTGTTCCTTCAGAGAAGCAGTTTATTATATACCTTTGACGTGCTTGTTAAGGTTTTCCCCCTCACCTTACTCTACTAAGCTGCCAAGGGTTAACCCAAAAACAACCAACTAGAGTAGGCGACACTAGTTAGCACACAAGCTTTGTGTTTTTACCAAGGTTCACTTCGAACAATGCATATTTTCCATCAACATATCATTGACCAAAAGTAACAAGTTCTTCACACAGAGGCAGGATGACAAATAACCAAGTAGTGATAGTCGCACAAGGCCTCTTGTACTTTACCCAGCTTGTTTCAAGAGTCGCACACGATTTCATGTGAAACTAACCTACGAACAAAAACAAGCAAACAAACAACAAAGCAAAGCAGAAGCAGAAGTAAATGTGTAAGCAAAGTGAGTAAGCAAACAAACAAGCAAACAAACAAACAGGCAAAGCAAGAAAGCAAACAGGCATGCAAGCAAACACTACTCATAATCCTAAGCTAATCGTGCATGGGCCTGATCACGTGAAGTGATATTTCCAATGCAGCCATCGGCATATTGGTTGACCCATGTTCGTGAAGGCTTGGTCTGCGAGAAACCCGATTGTGCGAACCAGCAAACAAGAAAGATATAACAATGAATACAAACACACTTCATGTTTAAAAGTGTCCATAAGACATAAGTGAGTGCAAGTACATGACATGTGGTCCGTGGACTTGTCACGGTGTTGTGCGACACTGCGTGCAGCTGTGAAGCATACGCATACTCTTGACTGTGACATGCAAGCAAACAAAAGAAACAAAGACAACTTGCGTCGTGCACGTGTGCTTGCAATGTAAGATTCCTCCAATGCATGAGCGATGGAATCGTGTAGTTCGAGTGGAGGAAGTATGACCTATGTGTGAGATTGATCTTCAATGCATACAGATGAGTGATGAGGAGCCTCGGGTGATTGAACAATTTCTTGATCGGAAGTGAAACCAACCTCAGGACAACGAGGGCCTGACATAACCATCAGCTCGCGCTGAAATGCCTCGACAATTTGGGGTGTTTAGACTTCGTCGTCAGATAGATCATCATAAACAGGTGACTTTGAAAAATCAATTGCGACAGAATCATCGTCATAATCGAATACGGGAGTAAATGGATCACGACAGCTACGATCAGAAAAACCAACGATTTCATCAACATCCTCATGATCTGATAAATCAAACAGAGGGGTAGATGAGAAGAGAACAAATTCATCCTTTGTGTTTCCGGAAAAGGCAGATGAAAAGTCAAGTGGATTTTCAATGAATAATTTATCCTCTCCGTTGTCGGATGATAGACTGACATCCAGTGTGTCGTGCAAGTGACCAACAATGGGTGCATCCGTAGATGAAGGTACACATGTAAAATCATGGATGACATGTTCTCAAAAGATGTCAGGAAATAACGGAGGAGGCTCGAACAAAAAGGAGTCATCCTTCGCCGAGTTTTGATGCTCAAGCTCCCAGTCATACTCTTCATGAATGACAACGCATGTTGGTTGTGCAACACCAACTCCACCAATGGCTTGATCCTCGTTCACAACAAGTGTAGAGTCCGGATTGGAAGAACACAAGACAATATCATCCGAAGGATCATCTGAGTACGAAAACAAAGGTTGTGGTACAAAATGCATATGACAACTCGATGGACTCAGAACCAAATCTGCGCGAAAATTAAGTGAAGTGATGTTGGGAAGATGTGAAAGTTGAATTGATGTGTGTGCCTATTCTCCCACATCACTCTGCAGTGGTGGAGTTGTTTGATGAGGGGACAGCGGACAGTCACTTGTGATAGTGACCGGATCCATCTCTGATTGCGCAACTCCATCACTGCAATATGCTGAGCAAGGCTTGGGCTCATATTTCTTCTTGGGATTGACAGATTTGATAAGGCAATACTCGAATCTATCCCAAAGATAAGGAAATTTAATCTGGCTTTTCGAAGCTTGAAACTGCAAATCACGGAAGCGCTGCCAAAAATCCATAGGCGATTCATGTGGAGCCTTCCATTGTTGTAACAGTTTGTGGTCAAGATGTTCAAGATCAAAATGATAGAAAGTATCTTCAATGAGATCACAAAAGTGCTCAAGTGAGTGCACGTTGTCAGCCGGTAGGTTGCACAGCAGCCGTAGTGGGGATTCGCGAAGTGTGTATGCAAGCAGCAGATTGGCCTGTTCGTCAAAACATTAATCTTCCTCATCAAGCATGGCAAGAAAGTCATGTAAGAACACAAGCCAAGCCACTTTGCCTTCACCATCATACGTGTATTTAGATAAGAGATCAAAGAACTCCCTCGTGATGTGGACAAGTTCGGCATGCGAAAAACATCGTGGAGGGTTGGGAATGCAAGACTCCATGATAGATGTGCAAAGGTTCAAAACAAGATGAGAGGACACAGCTTGTCATCTGGCCCTCCTTCTAGTGCCAGAAATGTTGACGGTGCTGGACCCGCCAACATGTCAGGGGATCTCCTCGGTAAGAAGTCCCAATTAGATCTCAGATTGTTTGGTGTAGGAGTCCCAACAGTGGGTCGTACGGTATCGCCTTGACCGCAGTTTCTCACAAAGGCAAGTAAGATGTCCCAGTTGGTAGCAAAGGTGTGACAACTACGCAAGACAAGGAAGGTGCATGAATGGTTCAAACACATGGAGAGTTGGGTGAGTGCACCCCTTGGAAACCTGTGATAGCACGCGGCTTGGAAGGGAACACACGAGCGAAGATGCATCACAAACTAGAAAGCAAGTTAGCTAACAATCCAAAGTGATGGTTAAACCAATCAACGCATTTCAATAAAATTCATACATACGTATACAAAATAGTCCATACATGCATGCGTAAGCAAACAGATACACATATCATTTAGAGTAAACAAGATAGCTGGAATATAATACGACATGCATGAAATGTGTTGGCTCTGTTATATTAATTAGTGTAAGTTCCAATCATACAATACATCCATGTCCAACCACTAATTCCAACAGCAAAACATTACAGTCACAACTGCCTGCTCCTCCAAAGAGATATCTAGTTCTGCACAATGGAGAAGCCAAGGCTCGTTACAATATTGTCCAAGCTCTCCCTAAGATACTACTATCGGAAACTTGGCTGACCAAAAGCCTCTACAATGAGTTATGAGGGACTATTTATAACAAAGGGTGGGCTAGCCCTTGACATTCCCCTTTGTGACAGTTCATCTACCCTCATGACTCTTCATCTACTCTATGACTGTTACATGCAACTATCGACACTTGAACTTCCACTTGACAAGACATTACATAAAATGTGCACATGTACCCATGTGAGACAACATGGCTTGAGCAAGCCATGCAAGACATCCTTAACACTCGGACCATTGTGGTGAGACCAACTCTTTGACATCCTTGTGATAGTCGATGGTGGCGAACTGATGCCAAGCTTAATCGTCCGTAGTGTTGTCCGTGCACTCAATGGGGACATCTTGCTGAAGCGAACTCTTGCCTCTGTTGCATCCTGGTACACTGATATGGCTCCTTCATCCAAACTCGTCTCATAGCATGCGCATGGTCGTCCTGGGTGCGAGCGGACCGACAACATGTCGATGCATAGTGACTATGTTGATCTCCAAGCATGTGTTGGTGGTCGTGCGCATCAACTTATCAAAATACATGTTCAGCTCCAGCTGGACTTGCTTCTTGTCTTTGCCTCGGTGAGTGTGCCAAATGGGTGGGATCGCATGCATGCGCACAATGACATGCATGTTGCTGAATTCCCTTGCATGCAGATAACAGCATTGCTCACCTTGTCTGCTTCATGCCAGCTGCTGGGATGGATCTATAACTTGTACGGGCGCAGTTTCATCCGTCTGTGCATGTTGCGCCCCTTGTTGTACCTATTCCTGCTGCAACTCATTCTCTCGTCTATGCAGCTCTTGTTCTTCCTTGAATTGCTACTTCAACACATGCAACTCCTTTTTTGTTCCTTTCTCTGCCTTCGCACGATCTTCATGTCGCGTTGTCACCTCATAGCCTCAATCTCCAAAGCTACTTTCGTCATGAGTGGATCTGCTTTGAACTTGCAACTTTGCTCTGCCTCTATGCTATCAACAACCTTCCTCTTGCATTCGTCGCGCGCAGATGTGTTGCCTTCTATTGTTGTTGATGGTGTTGCTCAATGTGATGCCATTACCATTGATCTTGATATCCTTGTCCATGAACAACTTGATGTCTTCGTGGATAGGCAAGTTCATAAACACTTGATCGACTGCATCCCCAGTTGCGCTCTTAACAGAATCTTTGACTCTGCTCTCCTGGAAGCCGTTGTACTTGTGCTGCTGAGAGACAGACGAACACCTATGATGCCTGGAGATATAGCAACACTCATGGCAAGCAATCTGTCAGTCGAAAACCAAAACAAAATTGAGGACTGACTTGCAACATCCCTGTGTGATTGAACGTGAAGGTTGCACAATTTCCGTCGGGAGTTCGGGAGACTGACTGCCAAAACTGCGCAAGGCACAATCCGCGCTGTTAGGAGGCTGACTGACTACTGGAACTGCGGAATGCACAGTCCACCCTGGCCTACTGAGGACTAAAACTGCGCAACACGCAATTTCAATCAACAGTGACATGCAACCAGCAAACTGCATTACGCAAGTTCTGGAGCCAGCAGGACACTGCCTCCAAGAATTGCGCAATGCAAGCCTAGAGGTCGGTGTTGGGCCAGACTTGCGCACTTTCTGGAGGGAAGGAAGAGCCTTCGCTTCCGGAAATGCGCAGTGTTAGCCGGGCAAGGCACGGTAAGGGCCAAGGCAGCCCAGTCCGGCCGACGGGCGACTGAAAACATGAGAAGTCTGAATGCATGGTGAGATTAGTGCAAACAAGAGTGAATGATCATACATGCAAACAACAAGTGTAGGATTCAGAAAACAGGAAAGCATGCATGTGTATGAAGCGAGTCGTCGTAACGGCGAGCATCCATGCAAAATAGTGTCATGCATGCGACAGCAATGAGATGCGAATGAAAACTAAAACTGTGCTTCTACATGATGACATACATCAAAACGACAACAAGCGCTCACTGAAATCAAGTAGACAACACTCACACGAAGCGAATCACAAAACAGAAACACGGCGCAAGACATGAAAAGCGGGCTTACCCCGAAACAGCTGAGTTGAATGTGCCAACGGCTCCTAGATGGAATGTGGAATGTCAGTGCTGCAAGGTAGATGTAAGGAATGAACTTTGTAGCGTCTGGTTGATGAGTTTTGACCAAATTGAGGTTGTGACGTGCATGCCACAAATCTAGGAAAAGCGACATTTGGCAGGAGGTTTCTGAAATGATCCTTGCATGTAACCTCCAGCTGCTAAAAATAGATCCTTGAATCAAGGGATGCCTTTGCATGCTGCCTTGGGAGAAGCAGTCCATGCATGCAAATCAATTTTGCTCGGTCCCGGGTGGAACCGGTCAGTCCAATGGCACATGCAACAGCCTGCTCAGCTGAGGGGAAAATTTGCGCATTTCAGGGAGGGAGCTAGGCTAGCTGCCCAGAAGGATTGCGCAAATTCTGGGCTGAGCAGCTGACTGCTGCCCAGAATTGCGCAAATTCTGGGCTGAGCAGTTGACTGCTGCCCAGAATTGCGCAATTTATGGGCTCAGCAGTCCTATTGGGAGAGATTGCGTAATTTTTCTAGTGAAGGGTGACAGGCAAATTTGCGCAATTATGGAGCCCAGTAGGCTGCCAGACAGGATTGCACAATTTCTGGAGGGAAGGCTGGTTCCCCTCCAAAATAGCACAATTTCTTAAGGGAGTTTCTCAGCCTACAGCTAGACCAAGTCCGAAGAAACAGCGTGTGAGGGGGATGCAACAAGCTATCATGCACACGCTGGCAGTCTGCAAGAAAATCACTGAAGCTTGTGTACTTGACAAGGCAAGACATGCTGCTGAGGAAGGTTGGTAGAGAGGTTCCAAAACGAAGCTAAGGGAAAATTTTGGAGGGTGGTTGTAGCTGCTACAACACCTCCCGAATAAGTCCGTTATAACAGTGCTCCATAGCGCACAAGAGAGATTAGGCTAGCTAGTGCACATTGATCTCCATGTTTCTGACAATGATCTCTAAGAAACTCAACCTACCTCTACTTATATGAGGGAAACCACATCGATTTCTTCTAATTTTAGTTTAAAATCCCTAAAATATTATTAAAGTGTGATTACAAGTTGGATAGGTCACAAACAAACCTCCAAAGATAGCTAAATCAAAGTTAAAACATGAAAATAAGTCTCAAATAGCCCATACGTATGAGCCAAAATCTCTCCAAGAGTGACGTTATGCTATAAAAGGTGTCTCTTTCTCAAAGGTGCAATTGATGTACCGAAGGGGTGCATGTTATCCCAAAGGTTGCATCTCCTCATGAAATGGTGTCCAATCATCAAGCCAGGCTCCCTCATCAACAAGTCATCCTTAAACCTTCCCATATCATCATTCTAAGCACTATGAAGAGGACATCATGGAGGTATGGTGTGATGTCATCATGCAAAGCAGTGTACCATCTACTCTAGAGGGCTTCCATGTCATCATCATTAATGTTTCTTAGAAACAGGGCAATGTACATCAAGAAGGTGCAATGCCAACCTAGGGGCATCCTGTCAGCTCTAGGGCACATCGGCTCTCTAATCAACGTCCTGGCTCTAGGGGATGGTCTTCTAGGTCTTAAAGGGAGAGAAAAGAGTCATCAATTGTGTTGAGGTATCCCAAGGTCAACACTCCTCGATAAGTGATCAATGTCCTAGGTCAAAGTGCCTAGTGGACTCATCAAGTGGGGTTGGACATCCTCTATGGAGTGTTGGAGAAGCATCATACAATCCATCAAGGGATGGAAACTATACTTGGGAGCAAGATCTAGCAACACACTCATAGAATCAAGTGAGATCATCATCATAGGTGCAAAAACCATAACAATATCAGGGTGGGACATATTTAATGTTAAAGGCATCAAAGTACATTACACAAGCATCATTTTCAAATGTTTTTCTAACTTATGACTTGTAAACAAGTTATCTTAATTAGGTATGGGAAAATCATCACTGTTGAGAAATCTAGGGCAAAGCAATTAGGTGATTTCTCTTCTAATGATAATTGCTTGTGAATGTTTTTTACTTCTTTAGATTAGGATCTTCTCTTAGATTATTATTTTGTTCTTCTTCATCAAACAGCTACCAATGCATAAACAATAAAGAGACAAGAGACACAAAATGTAGGCGATCAGCCAAGGCCAAAATTTCTCCAACTTGAGAGGAAAACCCAAACGAATTCTTCTTCTTATAGAGACTTCAATACATGAATACCAAGACCAAGACCCTTGACACAACCTCTTCAAGACCAAGTCACAAACCCTTCTTTCCAACTTCTTCTTCTTGACGAAATCCACACTAGTCAAACTACTATTTTTTCTCTCCTTCTCGGCTACCCTTCAAATTTCAGCCTCCTGCAATTCTCGGCCTATTTCAGAAGCCCTAGTTGCAGCACGTGGGAAGTGTCACCACCAAGATTGTACCCTTGATCCCTTTGTTAAGGATGGAGACTGCTTCTCCTTCAACTCAGCTTACATTCTTGACTAGACTTCTTCCTTAATTCGGCCTCCTTTGATGATTGAGATAACTTCGGCTTTCCCTGCAGTAGATGATACTTCTCGCACGTGTGACAGATATCAGCCCTAAAACAAACCCAAAACAACTTTATTCTTCCCTTCTTTCTTCTCATTGGCTATGAGGTCATCTTCCTTGACCTTTTCGCACTTCTTCTAGCTTCAGATTGCTTGACTGAAAATCTTCCCCATAAGTGAAGGTCGAGTTGCCTATATATAGTGGTTTGCCCATAAGAAATAAGTCGACTTGACTGAGTTATATGCGGACATGTCCTTTCTAGAATCCTCCTTAAGCCAACTTGAAGGTGAGCTTGTGACAAAGTCTTGGAGGGTAATTTACATAATCAAAAAATACTTTTTACAATGTGTAACATGTCCTCAATACATGACAATGACTTCCTAGATAGACTCTATGACTTGATGACCAACCCTAAAGGCTCACAATGGGAGCCTTAACTAAAATAAAATTCCTTTCCCATGAAACCCATGAGACAAGCATTACAAAAATAATTTTATTTTTCTTCTTTACATCAATTACATAAAATCACAATTAAACATGTCATTATGAAGACTGAACCTAGTTACACTTTTCAAGAATCACAAGGCCCTATTAGGTGCATCCAACCCTAAGGGGAGGAAAAGCTCTTAGGCTAACCCATCAATCAATAGCCATAAGCATAGTTCCACCAAGTTTCTAGGATGTGGGGACAGGGGAATGAGGAAACACGGGAGCAGCCTATGCAAAAGGGCCACACCAATTTGTAGGAAATGTGGGGGGGCATCAAGGTCTTTAACATAAGGGACCCTGACAAAAAAAGTAGAATACTAAAAAATTATAAAACTATCATTGAAATTTTATAGTTTATCTATCTTTATCATTATATAACACTTACATCATGAAGAATAAATTGATGAGTCATATAACTGAAACAAATTTAAAACAAAAAGCATGATACAATCATGCATGTAACTGTAACATTGTCCAATGAAAATAAAATTTTAAACCATATTAGAGTTCCAACTGTGAATACTGAATATTGAAATAAAAGTCAAGTCTAGTACATCAAGATTCAATTTTTTATAGTCAAGTCTAATATATCATATATCAAGATTCAAAACAAACTAATGTCTACAACTGAAGTCTGAAACAGAAACGCAGATAACATAAGAACATATCAAATGACAAATGAGCATAACTGTTCAAAATAATGCCTCGCTAGTCTCTGCATCCAACTGTTGCATGAATAAATCAGGATCAACCATGTCACCATCTGAATCAAAATCACTTGCATTCTCAAACATGCTAAGTAGCACACCAACCAACCTCATTTGTGTCTCATCAAGTCCCACCTCCATATCTACATGTGCATCATCCTCTGGATCAACATCCCATCGTGTTGTTGGTCCTGTTGCACTCATTTTTGTCACAAGTCCAAGGAAGCAGTTGTACAAAAATTTTCAAAGTTCAGAATCATCAGTCGGCACTTTGATGTATCATTGTAAACCCAAATTCTGCAAGTCATAATGTAAATGATGCTAGTCTGACAGTTTAATTATGTAACACCAACTATGTAAGACTTTGATTTTGGCGACGAATTTCATCCTATGAGGTTTTTTAACCTCACCACATTGTGTGTGTTTTTAAACACGAATAATCGACAATTTTTTTCCTCCAGCGTAAACCTCAGAGCTAGGGTGGAATTCATTGACAAGGTCTTAGGTCAGCCTTAGTGTTATATCGAGTCTTTGTAAAAGTGGTTTGGGAATTTTTTAAGCTATTTGGCTAAATTATTTATTACAGATCACTTGGTCTACTAGATCATATTGTGTCACAGAATTGGCCAATTATTTTGAGGGTCTATATGTGAAGAGGTGTTCCCTCTTTGAGGGTAGAATTTGTAATTATCTTTCGTAAAAATTATTTTAGTGCATGGTCCCTCATACATAGGCACCATGGCTAAAATATTTGAAGATGGAAAAAATAATTAATCCCCTCTAGTGTCAATTAAGTAATTTTTTTGGAAAAAATAAAATAAAATCCCAAGCCAGGAAATTAATTAATTTAAAGTCAAATAATTAATTTTAGAGAAATTAATTTCTCCAAGTGGAAAATGACCAAAAAATTTGTGGGTCAAAAAAAAAAGTAAATATTTGGAAGTCCCTCACCAAGCAAAAATGGATTTTTTGAGAAACATTAGGCCTTTGGACTTGGGTGGTTAAGTCAAAGTCAAATTTTGTGGAAATTAATCCAAAAAAATAATTTTTGGATTAATAAAAAATGGGTTTTATGAGAAATTCGAAATTTCCTCCAAAATAAATATTTTCGACAGCAAAGATTAAAAGATGATCAAATATTTATTAATGGTCGAGATTATTTTGACGAGGACCAAGCCAACTAGCCGTTATTTTCCACTTGGAGGATTTATCTATAAATTAGAAACCATTTTGCTTCTCAAACCACAATGATGACTATGGTTCTGGATATTTAGATTTGTAACGTTGGTATTGATCCATTGAGTTGGGAACGTTTGATATCAAAAGAAAAGACTTTGGGGTTCAATTCATGGTGTCCTTGTCTCACTGATCTGTGGTACGTGCTAGTTATGTGTTAATTTTTTACATAAACTTCTTATTTCATTTGTTGGTGATAAGAACATTCTATTGGTAGATTTTGGGTCTATCTTAGGTAATCTGATTCACCATATGTCTCACAAGTTTGCTTGAAGAAATAATATAGAGATCTGCAGGGACACTAGCCCTTGGGCTCCAAGTTCACAGACTGTGGGCACGGGCCGACCTTGTTTGAGCTCCAAGAAATTTATGTGATTTTCTTACTTCGCTAAACATTGTGGTGAATACCTTAACTTTCAAAAATACATTGATCCATTGTCATTATTTAAAAAATTATTTTCTCAAAAATAATTACTTTACAAGCATTGGATATTTGTAAATACTAGTAAATATTTTGTATACATAATTTTGTAAAATATTTTTTTGTAAAATATTTTTCTAAACCTTATTTTGCAGCAATTGGGGTTTGGGGTTTTATTTTGAATTTTCTATATAATGGGGTTTTGGAGAAAATTTATTTTCATTTCTACAGGGAAGATTCAAGCTAATCAAGAAGATTTTGCTGGGGTTTTGAGCTAGATCTAGGCCCTTGAGGGTAAGATCTAGTCTCCATTGAATTTGTGGGCCCAACATTCAACGTTTTCGCAAGAATTTTGTGGCGGAATTTTTTTTGCAGGCAACAGAATTTTTGTGTGGCCCTCCTTTCCCTAGCTGTAGCCCTTCTTTCCCTTTCCATGGCTAGTCGTAGGCCTGAATTGGCCTCTATGGTCACACTGTCACACTGTCAAGCCCTAGGGGTGGCTAAGCCCTTGTCGTGGCCCTTATCCTCCCTGTCGTCAGCCTTTAGGGCTGCTTCCCTTGGCCGCAGGCCTTTTCTCCCCTCGGCCTGCCTCCTTTTCCCTTGTCGTGGGCTTGGGGATGCCTTTAACGCCCTCTGCCTCTCTCTAACCCTTTGCCGCAAGCCCTTTTGGGTTCCTTCTCCCCTACCACAGCTTTGAGGCCTTTCTCTTTGCCTCGGTGGGCCTCATACCCTAGAGCCTTCCTCCAACCCCTCGGCAGCTTTATCTCACTTAGCCGCAACCTCTAGGAGGCTGGCCGTGACCTCCATTGGCCTCTGTCCCCCAAACGCTAGCTTTCCTAGGCTGAGTGTGGCCCTAATCTAGCCTCTTTTGCCTCTTTCAATTATTACAGTGGGTTATCTCTAAATTTTTGTCTCTAACATTGGTTGTTTGCAGAGATTTGGAGTTAGTTTTTTGTGGTTGCAGGTGGCCACTCCATTGAAGAAGTTTTGGGCCAGAGGATTAGTCATCTACTAGGCCTAGAGGCCTATTGGTTTGCTTCTTCTAACCCTCTTTTCCTCACTGTTTCACTTACAGCCATCTGAACATTTGATAGCACTGACATCTAGCTCATCTAAGTGGTATAAAATTAACTCATAGTTTGTCTAATACATTGGCAAGTCACTTGCACAAATTGGGCATTCACTGTTTTGGACAAATTTCATAAATTGTGATGGCTGTCATCTCTGTTTGGAAAGCATAACAAGGTCTGACATATAACAGTGGCATAAGCTCTTATTCTCTTGCATGCATAGGCATCTTAGCACTGTTTGCATTTCTCATATAAAGTGCTCTCATTTAATCTCACGAAAGATATAATCTTGGGACTGTTTTGACACATTTGGCATGAGATTACATACAGCTGTCATAAAATTTTAACTATTGTTCACTGTGGAAAGGATTGCTAACATTGCCTATATTATTTGCATCAAGTTATTGAAGTAATTTAGTAATTGGTAAAGTTATTTCATAAGAATACTAACACATTGTTGTCTTTTGTGAGTTTCATAAGCTTCAAAGTCATAATTCTATACTTAACAATTTCACTCACTTGACACATTAATCTCAAAGATCTAATATCTTGTTGAATGGTTAGTATCGCAAGGAATTGATTGAATATCGGCATCTCCTGTTTGCATTGAAGATCTAAATATAATTTTTAGCATTAACTTGGAAGACTTCTAATTGTTTAAAGAGCATTAATCGTCTAATTTTGTTATTGATATCTTTCATACAAGCGTTAAAGAGAACCTTGGTTAATTGCTTTAAGTAATATCGTGGATAAGTGCTATAGTATCTTTTACTTGCCATTATCGTTTCATGTTTAAAATCTATTGTGGTGACAATTCTATCTTTAGCATATTGGTGATTTATTTATTTAAGAGCATTTATCTTGTTATCATTTGGGCAATTATCTCTTGGTTATCTCTTGTATCTTGTGGGCACTTGTGATATTGAGCACTTCATCTCGTGTTTAAGATTCTCTCATTTATTAAGTACTCTTGTGTGGTAACTAAAGATCAATTGTAAACTAAGTACTTAAAATCATAAGCAATCTTAAATCAAGAGCATTCAACTATCTTGCATCGCATTCTAGGCTTAGACTTGCATTAATTAAATTACCTCCAAGCATAAGTTTGATAGAAAGATAGGGCCACTCTTCATCTTGTAGCTTGCGAAGGATAGACCCTCTCTAGTGGTTAAAATGATGACCTTGCTGTCGTCAAAGCCAGTGTTTCTGCAGCACCGAAGCTTCGGGTACGTTAGATTTCAAGGAGAGGTATCATTAACCAAGCCTTCGTTTGCTTCACCTTGACTTCTCTCTACCACCTACTTTGGAGACTAGCTTCAAAATAGCTAAGGATTAAGGGATTTATTTAGCTAGGCATATAATTAAAATTAACCAAGATCTTGCATTACAACTAGGTCATAGGATTTGCATAGCATTAAGATAGTTAAGCATTTAAGCAGCGGTTATTCATCCGGTCACCTGGTTCATAATTGATTAAAGCAAGTAGTTGACTCCATAAGGCATTGGTCTCACATATAAATCTAATCAAAATCTTTAAAACTTGCTAAAATCAACCAAGTGGCTAGGCCATTCAATCGTGTCTCCCGAACTTGTTTGTTTCCAACGGGTCTTGCATTCTCTCATTTCATAGGGACTACCCACCATAGCCTGTTCTTAGGAGACAGCAAGAACGGAGAGGTCGGGGATCAGAGTGACAGCCCCCAACCTGAGTCATTGTCGCACCGTGCCTGTACAATCTGAGCAACAACAGTTCCCTCCAAATACTCAAGTGTCTTCTTATGGCCAAGACATAGAGCATGTGCACAATAACTAACTTCTCCGCTCTTCTAGAGGTAAGCTTGTTCCTCCCCCCCCATCAATTCATAGTATATTTATAATATTTTATAAAAAGAAATTAGGGATTTGACGATTTTTTTATGATTTGACATCGATTTTTTTTGGAAACGCAAGAAATGTTTCCTCCTTTGGGAGGAACGTCCCTCCTTCAAGTTTCCTCATGTTTCCGTTTTTTGGGGACTTGGAGAAATGTCCCCACATCCCCGTAGTGCAAGGAAGCGCAGGGACGCATTTCCCAAGTGGGGGGATGCTAAGTGATCAATGACATGATATGGAGTTTACTTCAAGTAGGATGCCACTGTCTTGTACCAACTATGAAACTCACAACATCCTTTCCTCGTCCTATTTTTACACTCCCCCCCCCCGCTCTTGTATGCCATTTTCATCATTAATTTTCATATATAGCCAAGGTTGCAAGCTTTCATTGATTAAACTTCATTCCCTTTAAAGATGAAGTGTTTCCTTACTTATCAAAGTTGTGATCAAAGTTCCTTTCATTTACGTAGATCATGCTTAACTATGAACTGGGCGAGAGATAATGAGGGGGAGAAGAGCTTAGGCCAGGCTTTCGTCCACAGACTTTCATTTATCCCTACCAATATTGCATTTTAACATATCGCTCATGCTCTTTCCTTTCTTTCTGCTAAATCGACCTCTTAAGGCAAAGTTTTTCCATGCCCCTAATTAAGGATGTGGAAAATAGGGGACTAATGTTGGTGACACATAGCAATCAACCCGAATATGGGATATAGATACATGGGCAAGATGCAAAGTATCAAATATGGATTACCATGGACAAGGAACATTGATTAAAACCTCGTGTTTGTTCCCCAACTAGATAGTGAAAGAAAGGCCTCAAGGAAGGTCACATTGGACTAGGGGGAAATGACAACCATCAAAGTGAACCAAGGGAACAACTATATGATCAAAAGCAGTCTATCGTCCAATTCAACCTATTATCCATAACATAATGCCCTTAATCATTGAATGGAAGCACTTGAATACAAAAATGGTTAATGTACCTCACAAAAGATGGCCCACCTTCATCAAATGAGGAGGCTAAATGAAAGAAAACACTAACTAGAGAGTGAGTGAGAGGCATCTAAGGCTAGCTATACCTAGATCATGACAAGGCTACTAGCTGGCACGCTAAAACAACAAGAGAAAAATTTTCTCCTAGGGGTCACCCACATGGGTGAGTAACAATGTCTTCTATTTGTACCTTCTTAACTAGGATCTCCACAATGGCTTCTTAAAGAAAATAGCACAACTATCTTGAGGCAACTCTATCGGAATCTATTACCCCTCATATTGGCATGAGTGATAAGTTGTGATTCTCATCACATGACAAGTTTTGCAAGGGTAACTTGCAAGGATGGTCATAAGACTGAGATGCAAACCTCTTATTTTTTCTTGATGATAGAGCATCTTGAGATAGTGATGATTGTGGATCCTCCATTTTATTGATTGAGGATGGTTGAGCATAGCAGTCCTTCTTGGTGGATTATGTGGCTAATGCTCTTGGCTCATGTTGCTTTCTTCATGGTGATATATTCATTGATGCTTGGATCATTAGAGGGTAATAACATGCTTCTTAGTGCAATTGAATGGTTATTTTCATGCCTTGGATCAGCTTGATGTTGGTGACAGTTCCTTACCTCATTGTATTGTTCATTGCATGGAGGCTTGGTCATGACTCTTGGAAAGGAGCACTCTAGTAAAGTATGTGTCTATTACACTTTGGTGATGATACTTACTAAGATAGCTATTCTCCTAAAGTGCTCACCTCATTGCCATACTTTGGAGCATCATGTAGGGCTTTGGCTAAGGTTTGGTAATGGTATCGAGATATGATTTTCTAATGGAGCACCCAAGTAATTAAGATGTCTATAATGTTTCTAAAGTCATACTAGATATAATAGACAATTAATGTTACAGAGCGCTCCCCTGCTAATGCATTTTGTCCTAGCATTTCAAGGTTGATTTTGACATAGTTGGATCACACTTTTTGGACAAAACTCCCTAGGATCTGTTGAAGAATGTAACTAGTGTCGGCCTTCATAATTATATTTGAGTCATGATGTAATGTATTTGTCAAAAGAAAGGAAAAGGAATTTTATTATAAAAGAAAAATGATTTATTAGCATGGGTTTCATGCTCTTATTATTTTATTTCAAGGTCAAAGCCTCCATTATAGGGGCTTCTAGGGTTTATGTCTTGAGTCCTAGTCCTTGTCATCATTTAATAGACCTTTCTTGGGCTTTGTATATCAAGAAAGAAAATTATTTGATGTAAATTGAGTCAAATAGACCTCCTCCACCAAGTCGACCTCAACAGGAGCATCAAACCACTATATATTGGCGGCGACTCGACCTCATTTGACACATCACTCAAGCAAGTTCGATCTGCAGTTGCAGAAGAAGAAAAGAAGTGAAATACATAGAGAAGAAGGAGAAAAACCTAGCAAAGAAGGAGACATTTGTCAAGCAAGAATAAGTCGAAATCCTCTCTTTTCTGCCACACGTGCAAGTTCTGGGTTGCTGCAAGAGGGTTGAAATTGCAAACCTGCAATAGGGCCAAAATTCTGGAAGTTGGAGGACTGAAATTCTGAGTTGTAGTTGGGTTGAAGTTGTTTGACTAGAAGTAACTACTGAAATTTTGTTAATCATTTTTGGAAGATTGACTTGGTGGAGTGAGGGAAGTCTAGTGGTCTGGTCTAAGGTCTTGGATTGTCTCAATTTGATTTGACTCTACTAGTGGAAGAGTTTTTGACTGGGTTTTCCCCTTAATAGGGGTTTTAGCCCTAGTTGAGTGCCTATATTTGGTGCCATTGATCTTCATGCTTTTGATTTGATGATTGCTTGATGAAAAGAAGATAAAAGAAGAACATAAAGAAATTCAATAAGAATACAAGAATATCAGAAGTAATTGTCAACATAAGAAAATATTTCTACCTTTCTGATTTTCTAACATGGTATCAAAGCTAAGGTGAAGGAAGAAAAGGAAAAAGGCAGCTTGAAGATCTATCATTTGTATCAAATAAGGGAGACATTATAAAATCTAGGGCAACTTCAATGAAGCCATAAAATAAGCTAGAAGGAGCCACCGACTATAGAGCATGGAAGAAGAGGATAGATCGCATCGTTGCAAAACACAAAGTATTGAATTTTGTTCAAGGAAAAGTGAAGGAACCCACATATGATGCAAGAAAGGAAAAATACCAATAGATAGATATTTTAGCCATGAATCTAATTGTAGATGGAGTTAAGGATATCTTAATCCCATACATATCCAATATAGATACTGCAAAAGGGATGTATGAAGCTCTCTCCAAACTATTCACTATCAAGAACATTGGACAAGTTGCTAGCCTCAAGAATGAACTAAGAACAATAAAAATGACAAAAGATGACACTGTGACTTCTTATTTTGTAAGGATATCCAGAATAAGAGATGAGCTCCAAGCTATTGATGAAGTCATACCAGATAAAGAACTCGTGATTGTTGCACTACTAGGTCTACCAAAATCATGGAGCTCCTTTGCATCAGGTATTAGTAGTTGGAAAGAAACACCATCCTTTGAAGAAATGTGGAATGCATGCAGTCAAGAAGAAGCTCGCATCTCATTAGCAAGTAATAAGAAGGAAGATGAAGAGAACATCACATCCAATGCATATTCTGCTCACTACAAGAAAAAGGGTGGAAACAAGAAGTTTAAAGGACCAAAGAAGAAGATTGACCTATCCAAAATAGAATGCTTTCATGGTCATAGGATGGAACACTACAAGAATCAATGTCCTGAAAATCCTAAGAATAAGAAGAGAGAGAGAGAGAGAGAGAGAGAGAGAGAACATGCTATAGTTGTAGATGAAGCTCCAACTAAGAAGAACAAGATTGAAGAATCCGAAGTCAAGGACTTATATTATTAAGTCTCTTACATATCCTCCTACTTATATCATAGGCTGTTGTTTTAAAAAGTTTTTCTTTATTTATTTCTAGAGTTTATAGACCTAATATATCGTGTTAGAAATTCTTGAGTTGTTTTGATAAGGCATAGGTATCCCTCAAAGGGATTGAATTGATGAAAGAATAAGAGGGAACATCCACCATTTTACAAAAGATAAGTATCTTGTTCTTTATTTCTATTTCATGAATGAGTTCCTCTATACATCTAGCTTTGTTTATATTGCACACTCATAATTCATTCTCTATATTTTCCTTGGTACGAAAGGTTGCAAAAATATATAAGGATTATGGCTAGACTCAGAGGGAGACATCAAATGAAAGGTCTTAAATAAGCTTATTCTACAAGGTTTGTTAAAAGCAACTCAAGGCATGTTTGATTTGTTGCAGATCTTCTTCTTATAAGAAGATATGATTATTCTTCATTTAAGATTTGCTTTGTATTACTAACTCTCTTATGTCTAGGGTTTTGAATCATAAAGATTCTTGTTAGGGTAATTGATCACTAGATTGAATCTACCCTCGTCATACTCTCTCTTATCATTTGTTCATATTGGTGAAACCTTAACCTTTAGGGTTCACTGTAAAATCCTAGCCTTTTGATGCTTAGGGTAAATTGATGTTAACCATGAAACCCTAAGTCTACTTAGGATATGTTAATAAAGTTTAGAACATATGATTAAGTCCTTCTCTATTGATGATTAGGGTTTGTTGATGTTATAGAACCCGAACATTTGTACAGTTTGTTGCTAACCCTAGATTTTTAGAGTTTGATAAATTAGGGTTTATAAACAAAACCCTTGTAATCATTAAAGTAAGGTCCTAGGAATGAAACCCTAGGTGTACTTGCTTCTGTATGATTGAAACCCTAGCCTGATCAAAATTATTGTATATCTATTTTTGGAGTTTGATGTATGTATTTAGGGTTTACAATAAATCCCTTAGAAATATATAAGAAAATAATAATGAAACCCTAGATATAAAATACTAACTTGATTGTTGATATCCATGATCTAGTTTTGTTAATGAAATCTAGGGTTTGTGACAAAAACCCTAGTAGAGTTTGACATGAAATTCTAGGGCATAATTATAAAATGTTATGATTGAATTACTAACTTGATTTAGTTGATATCTAAGGCTTTAAGTCTCAATGATGGAATCTAGGGTGTGTAACAAAACCCTAGCAAAATTGTTGAAGTCTTAGAGATGTAACTCTTGTTGATAGTGAACATATCTAAGTTTAGGTTTTTAATATCTAAAGCTTGATTGTTTTGATTATAATAACATGCTAACCATATTTTAAAGTTAACTTCATGCTCCTATATTTGAACTTGGTTGTACTTGTTGTTAGAGACTTGCAGGTACATGATCTTCAAGATGTTGAAGATGTTCACTAATTAAAGATAACTTGATAATAATGATAAGCATGATGGAGGGAGCTGTAAGAATAATGATGAGATTAAAGATGAATAGATGATCTTGTTGCCATAGAAAGAATGATGTTCCTAAAGGAATAAAGCTTTGAAAGGTTGAAGTTTCTCCGATGATAAGATGATAAAAATAAAAGAGCATGTGTGGCTAGAAGAAAGAGGTTTTTGTTATTAAAAAAAAAAATAACTTGGATAAAGAAAGTGTATATCTCTCTAGTTTAGAGGGAGGAAATGTTGTGACAACTATAATAAGACTGTGAAGAAAAAATGAAGATCGAAGAAAGGCTAAAGTACTACAAATTGTTATTGATAAAATTGTGAACAAGTGGATATTTCTAAAAGTGCTAACGCTAAATTTGGTGTTGTTGAATTGAAGAAGAAAGCTTCCGACAAGATGTGTTTAAATAATATGATTATGATCTAAGCAGCATCAAAATGATTGAGGATCCCAAAGGTTTGTGCTAAACATATATAGAAAGTTTATTACTAATTGGGGTTATGATTGTGCATGATCTCTCCATAAGAAAGTTGAACATCTTGGAAGCATGCTTGGACTGGTGCATATATCTAATTTATTTGATAGGGAGGGATGAAGCATATTGGGGCGACAAGATGCTTGGGAGGACATCTAGTTGGCTTGTGATGATGTCTAGATCCCGAAGTAGGGAGGGTATCGTTGGTCATGTGAAGCACCGACCTCGGATACGATATCTAGATCCCTGGGTTGGTGTTAGAGTTGAAGCCTGATGGTACGTAAAGTAACTAAAGCTTGGAACACACCTTAGTCCCAACCGGTTAGATACCTTGATCAAGTATCTAATATGTAGCACTGTGTGTGCCATAACTCTTCGTAGAATGTATATTTTTTAGTTCATCCTTGTATATATATATATATATATATCATTATGAATACCTCCCTAGTTAAGAGGGAGTGTTGAAGAATGTAACTAGTGTTGTTCTTCATAATTATATTTGAGTCATGATGTAATGTATTTGTCAAAAAGAAAGAAAAATTATTTATTAGCATGGGTTTCATGCTCTTATTATTTTATTTCTAGGTCAAAGCCTCCATTGTAAGATTCTAGGGTTTATGTATTGAGTCTTAGACCTTGTCATCATTTAATAAACCCTTCTTGGGCTTTGCATATCAAAAAAGAAAATTATTTTGATGTAAATTGAGTCAAATAGACCTCCACCAATTCGGCCTCAAAGAAGACAAGTCAGCCTCAACACGAGCATCAAACCACTATATATTGCCAACTACTCGACCTCATTTGACACATCACTCAAGCAAGTTCGATCTGCAATGGCAAAAGAAGAAAAGACATGTGAAATGCATAGAGAAGAAGGAGAGAACACTAGCAAAGAAGAAGGAGACATTTGTCAAGCAAGAAGAAGCCAAAATCCTCTCTTTTTTGCCATGCGTGAGTTTCTTGGTTGCTGCGGGAGGGCTGAAATTGCAAACCTGTACTAGGGCCGAAATTCTGGAAGCTGGAGGGCTGAAACTCTGAGTTGGAGCTGGGTTGAAGCTGTTTGACAAGAAGTAACTATTGAAGTTTGGTTCATCATTTTTGGAACGTTGCCTAGGCGAAGTAAGGGAAGTCTTTTGGTCTGGTCTAAGGTCTTGGATTGTCTCAATTTGATTTGAATCTACTACTGGAAGAGTTTTTGACAGGAGTTTCCCCTTGATAGGGGTTTTAGCCCTAGCTGAGTGCCTATATCTAGTGTCATTGATCTTCATGCTTTTGATTTGATGGTTGCTTGATGAAAGAAGATAAAAGAAAAACATAAAGAAATTAAATAAGAATACAAGAATATCACAAGTAATTGTCAACATAAGAAAGTATTTCTGCGTTTCTAATTTTCTAACACACATCTCTTTAATTGTTTATTGCCCTCTGTTGTCGCATAGAATGTCTAGGCAGCGCGACAACGCTCAGAGTAAGGGTTGTCACTCTTGATCCTTACTCACTCCGTTTAGATTCTCTCCTAGACAAGTCAAGGGGGTAGTCCCTAGGGAAATGGATGAGGATAGCCTGTGAAGAACAGACTCTAGGAGATTTTAATGACGGACAACTTGATGAATGAATCCCGATTAATTTCAGATAAATAGATTAAACGCCAATGTAAACAAGACATGACCACAAGATAAAACCAATTATAGACCAGTGCCTTAGATATTTGAATTAATCATCAATAAAACAAGTTATCCAAAACAATTTTCAATATGTGACGAAAAGTGACAATAATCCATATAAATGTCCAACGTCGTAGCATGCAAGAGAATTCCAGATTTAAGATGATTATTGTTAATGACAAAATCTAGAACAGCCAATATGATTTATCACACCTTGACCATAGAAAAATCATGAGAAATGCATTTAATAACACTAAGGAACTTTAAATTTT
Organism: Pinus taeda; assembly: GCA_000404065.3. NCBI lineage: Eukaryota > Viridiplantae > Streptophyta > Pinopsida > Pinales > Pinaceae > Pinus > Pinus taeda. The sequence goes on along the minus strand of APFE030494122.1, from coordinate 142,075 downwards.
AATTTTAATTATTCCTTAGGCAATAATGTTTAATGGTAACTGAAAAAATTAAAATCTTTTTAATGCAACGGAAAAATGAAAAGGGCCTAAAATAAAAAATTTAATGGGCTATAAGCCACATTTAAATTTTCTAAACGTTAAAGCACAAACCCTTTTTATTTTATTTTAAAATCCTTAGCCACCAAAGTTATAAAAAAATTTATGATTTTTTAAATGTTTAGGATTTCAAATATTTTTTTTAGATTTTTTAGAATTTTAGATTTTTAAAGCTTTTTTAATGTTTAAAGATTTTTAGATTTTATGATTTTTTAATTTTGGAATTTTAAATTGCAAAATAAAAATCAATAAAAGTAAACTACATCACACAAATGATATCAAAATAAGAAAATTAAACTAATAAAAAGTAAATCAAACCTAAGTCAAAAATCAATGAAACTAAAAAATGCACGCACGACTAAACCTAATCCAAACTAAATGCATACAAAAAGCAAAAAAAGGTCGAAATGTTTATGTTGTTTGTTGTTTGCAAGTTTAAAGAAGGGTCGACGACAGCAGAAGTCTTCGACAGCAGAGGAGCGAGCAGCTATGGAGAAGACAGAAGCGTGGACAGGGTTTGAAAGTTACGAGGGCAAGGGAGAAGCGGATATATGGCTGCATGGGAGACAGATATGATGGCGGACGAGGAGAGGATGGACGGATTTGAGCAGCGTTTGGATGATTCAAGACTGAGAGAAACCCGAATAGGGATGGAGGATGACCCAACAGGTATAGCAGCACGGAGAGAGCTGCAGACACACGAGGGATGGGAGGCTTGCGTGACGAGTGAGGGAGGAAAGCCGCAAGGATTGCAGGTTGAAACTGCGTGGAGGACGCAGGTCAAAGGAAAATGAGTCAACGTGAGGGTTAATGAAAGGGCAAGCGATGGTGAGGATGTGAAGATGAGAGAAGAGCTGTGAGGACAGGAACGGATGTTGAGGGTTTGGAAAGTGAGCTGCGTAGGGAGCTAGACTGACGCAAGGAGGTTTTAGCAGAGATCTGGGAGCAAGAAAGGTTGCGGATAGGAGCAGAAACGAGGGTTTGAAGGTAGCGAATGGAGGAGAATAGGCAGACAGTGAGGAGCGAAGGGAGGAAATTACACACAGGTAAAGGAGGACTGCGAGGATGGAAGAGATTTCGACAGTGCTGCAAAGGAATGCGGGTATGGATGCCAGTGAGGGTTTTGTTAAAAAAAATTCGGAAATTTGCAACAAGATAAAACCCAACCAGCAAAACAACAAACTTAGACAGATGATACCCAGAAAAACCCAAAAATTTCCATAAAACCTTGATCAAAATGTTGCATATCTGTTTCAGATTTATCAGTGAACCCCTTGAAAATTTTGAAACAGCGTGCTTCAGATTCGACCTTGAAACCCTCACTGAAATTCCAGATCTGAAAAACTAAATTAATTCCCTATAAAATTGATGATGATGGACCTCCAAAGATCCAGATCTTACCCTCCAGGCCTAGATCTGGACTCTGCACAGCTTTCAGCTTCAGATCTGCAGCTGCAATACAACAAAAAACACCCAAACGATATACACAATGACCCAAAAAACCCTAAAACCAAAGTCAGAAAACCAAAATTAATTACAGATCTATGTACAAAAATGGCAGATCTATCAAATCTAGGGAGTGTGAATCCAACTCCGCTCCCAGATCTGATGATCGGTGGCTCTCAATAGCCAGATCTAACGATTTAACACAGAAAAATTTAAAAATTTTGAATTTTAGAGGAGGTACTAAGCTTGAAACCCTTCATGCATCACCCATAAAAATATATTATGATAATCCCGAGATCAAATTCAAACTGGGCTCTTCAGAAAACACGGATCGGGAGTTGGCTGGTTTAGCCGAGAACTTCCCCAAATGCCCGTTGATCTGATAATCAAGGATTTTCCTGCAAAACTCAATTCAGCCGTCAATCATAGAGCAAGAAAACAATAATAAAATTCAGATCTAATAGAGATACCTGCTATTATATTCAAAACTTAAATTACCATTCAAACCCCAGCGACTGAGCAAGATAATTGTACTCAGATTGCTCTTCAGGAAGCTATATCAATGGCCAAAAAGAAATATATGCATGAAAATAATACATCTTACAACATTTCCATGAAGAGTAACACCAGCATAAGTTAACCCCAAAGTCTTTCTTTATTGCTCATAAAAAAGATTACAAGAGAGAACTTTTTGCTTAGTACACGATCAAAAGATCGGATGATTCTGACTGACAAAATGACCTCCTACTTAAAGATAAATCTTCCAATGGCTAGTTCGAGTGATCCTTGTCAAAATGATCTCGACCGTTGATGAGGACCAAAATTTCTTTTAATCTCATCCGTTGAAATTTTAAATATTGAGGAAATTTCGAATTTTTCAATTAAATGCATTTTAATAAATTCAAAAATTAAAATTTTGAATTCATTTCCTCAAAACTTTGACTTTGACTTAACCCCAGGGACCTAAGACATAAAATTTAGCAAAATAATCAATTAACCTTAGTCCCTGGATCAGTTAAGATTTAATTTTTTAAAGGATCCACGAATTTTACCTCTGGAAAATTTAAATTTACCTAGGACCTAGGACCTATGAGGGGATAAATTATTTTTCTAACCCTCGAGACATTTTACACCATGAATTTTACATTTTTACGTCTCAAGGGGGAAAACCCATTTGAACAAGACCCTCACAGACTACCCAGTTCTGCGACACAAATATAATCTAGCAGATCAAGCAATTTGTAATAAAATAACCTAATCAAATAGTTAGGATTATTCCCAAATTACTTTTACATAGACTCGATCTAGCACACTAGGACTCCCCTAACATTCCAGTGACAAAATCCATTCCGGCTTTGGGGTAAGGCCGAAGGAAAACTCTGCCGACCATGGGTTGGTGAGACAAAGAACCTTCCGAAATGTAAATCGTCGCCAGAAAATTAGGTTTACCTAGGCAACTACATACACGACATAGATCTGCTAAGATTATTTAAAGTTTACACATGCAGAAAGGGTTTACAATATAAGATGATCTCAGGTTAATGATGATAGCTAGATGGCAGGAACACATCGATTAGGCACTATCCCTTTTGCGAAAAAGGGGGTGTACTGCTATGCGTAGTTGACACGTAGTGGTCAACACCCTCTAAACTATATTAGAACTACCATCTAAAATTGCTTACATGACCCCATTCCCCAAGCAAACTAAGGCATTATTCTATCTTTCATCCACAACCCCCAAACCTTAAAATAGCATTAACATTTTTCCTTTTTTTGTCTTAAGTTTCTAAGCTCTCTCTTGCTCTCACTTCCCACTATACGAATTGAGTTGAGTAAAACATAGGGAAGTCCCCCTGGTTAGGATTCCAATTTTCCTTGCCCTAAAGTGAGAAAGGCAAGGTTGTTGAGGTGACAAGGGATAGCTTGCCTGAGTTGCCCTTGGCGTCTCACACTTGTGATTAGGAATTTTGCACTAAGTGGAGATTTAGGAGGTAATAGAATCAATAGATATTTACCCAAGATTTTTATCAATATTAATAATTTGAATCCATCAAGACTGCAAAAGTAAAAAGGAAAGTCTCACACACAACCTAGACTCATTATTCATTTTTTGTATAATAGCTCTAGATGCATCCACTGCTTGTGTAGGTCAATGCATGTTGCTTCCAAATTTCAGCAAATCCATATCCCTCATTTCAAAGATATTTCTCATTTGTATAATGTGGATCATTAAGAAGAATAACCATGCAAGAGAGTAAAACTATGGCAAGGATCTTCAATATCTCCATCTGTAGTAATGTCACCATAGATTAACAATCATGTAAACCTCTTACAAAAGCATAACCAACAATCTAGACTGGTTTAAACACAACAATAAAATAGTCATGAAAACAAAAAATAAATAAACTAGAGACTAAGAAACAAGATAAATCTTGAAGGTACAAGCTAAATTGTGTGTGAGGATTTGATATCAATAAGCAAACTTGATGAAGAAAAAAATGGTAAATGGTAAAAGAGGGAGAATGATGAATGTAAGGAAGATGTGGAACAGGAAAGAAAGGATCTCAAATACACCACACGGGAAAGACAATAGTAGGAAAGAAGTTTTATCCACCCCAGCAAGCATTAGGATTGTTGTATGAAATTATAGGGATTTTGCATAGAAAGAAAGAAAGTAATTACAAAAGAGATCGCCCCAACTATGCAAATTGTCCACTCTATAGTTCATTTGGGAACTGGATGTCCCTTGGGAACTAGTGATTGAGAGAGAAAGCTAAGAGAACCCTTTGTTTGAGAGGATTGCAGAGACTACAAAGTGGACTGATTAGCCTTGGGAATCTTAGCTTTGAACTTGGAATCTAGTTGAAGAGCATGCTCCAATGAAGAAACTAGAAGAAGCTACCCTCATGCTAGGAAGCAAACCTAAAATGTGTTTTGATGCAAAGGGTGTCATCAAGCTCCTTTACCTCATTCTTGATGGAGATCTTGTTGAATACCTAAATCAATTGTAGGATTGTCTAACCAAGAAGCTCTCCAAAGTCCAAACTATAACCATAAAGATAGCATAGCATCTTTGTCCCCTAAAGGCTATAACCACTTTTGCTAAGCAGCCTTGAAATTGTGCTAGGTGCTGATAGGTTGTTAGTTTGTAGATGCTAGTGTTTGAGTGTGAATCTTCCATTAGGTGAGGGTTTGCAACTCCTTGTACAGCCATTTAGAAGTCACAAATGATTTTCCTTCGGGTCTCGTAACCACTTCCCATACATCATTCTTCATGATAGATTCATATTCCTCAGCCATAGCATCCTTCCATACTTGTTCTTTCACTACTTTTTCAAAGGTGTGCGGTTCAACCTGTATTGCTCATAGCCACAACATAACCTTGATAGCGGCATCATGTCTTTCAGCGTCCTGTAAGGTGTCACAAAGCCATAGAGGTCTCTTCCTGGCAAGAGGATCACTTGGAGGGGGATCCAAGGGGTCCATGGGTTCCAAAGGATCATCAGCAACATCAATCTCAGGTTTAGGCACAGAAGGACCTTCCAAAAGATCATCATCCTTGTTCTCAACATTGGTAGGAGGACGAGAGGAGGAGTGTCCCTTGATTTCCCAAGGGCAGCATCTTCGTCGAATGTCACATCCCTGCTAAACTCTATATTCCTTTGACCAGTCACATATATTCTATAAGCCTTAGAATTTTCGCAATAACCAACAAATGTACCTTTCTTCCCTGAAGCTTCTACCTTGTTCCTCTTGTGCTTCGTCACATGAAAGTATACGGGGCAACCAAAGATACTTAAGTGTTCAACATCAGGCTTCACACATGTAAAGATGTCTTTAGGGGGCTTGTCATCCAAAGCTTAATGAGGTGCCCTGTTTTGAACATAGACCGCAGCATTAGCAGCTTCTCCCCATAGAAACTTTGGCAACTTTTGATCATGCAACATGGCTCAGGCAACTTCCATGATGGTCTTATTCTTTCTTTCAACCACTTCATTTTGTTGAGGGTTGCAAGGTACAATAGTCTCCTTCGTGATCCTAGGTTTCTTGCAAAAGTCAATGAACTCGTTCAAAGTGAATTCTCCAACATTATCAGACCTGAAGACTTTGATTCTCTTCCCTATTTGATTCTCTATTAGTGCCTTGAAGTCCCTGAACATATCAAATGTCTTGTCCTTGTGTTTCAAGACGAATATCCATGTCTTCCGTGAGAAGTCACCCACAAAGATTGTATAATATAGGTAGCCACCAACAGATTTTACCGGCATGGGTCCACATAATTCAGAATGTATGAGTTGTAGAATACCACTGGTCATGCTCCTGCTAGAAGGGAATGGTTTGTTGAAGAATGTAACTAGTGTCGGTCTTCATAATTGTACTTGAGTCATGATGTAATGTATTTGTCAAAAGAAAGAAAGAGAAATTTTATTTAAAAGAAAATGACTTATTAAAGCATGGGTTTCATGCTTGGGTCAATGGTTAATAGGTCAAAGCCTCCATTGTAGGCTTCTCGGGTTTATGTCAAGTGTCCTTGTCCATGTCATAATGTAAAAGACCCTTCTCTGGCTATCAAGAAAGAAATTTGTTTTTATGTAAAATAGGGCATTTAGGCCTCCTCCACCAAGTCAGCCTCAACCTGGACAAGTCGGCCTAATTAGAGAGGTAGCAACTCGACTCATTTGGAACACATCCACAACAAGTTCGATCTGCAGTTGTTGGAGACTAAAAAAGGGTGTGAAGTTCAAGAAAGAGGAAGAAAACAATAATGGAAAAGAAAGAAGGCTTTGTCAAGCAAAAGGAAGTAGAATTTTCTCTCTATACTCTCACACATGCAAAACTCTAAAGTTGCGGGGGAGGACGAAATTTAGTATCTGCAGTAGGGCCGAAATTCAAGGTTGTTGGTGGGTTGAAGCCACTGGACAAGAAGAGACTACTGGAGTTTGTTGAATCATCTTGGAAGGCTGACTTGGTCGAGGAGGAAGGTCTTTTAGGTCTAAGGTCTTGGTCTATCTCAACTTGATTTACTAGTAGAAGAGTTCGACTGGGTTTTCCCCTATAGAGGGGTTTTAGCCCTGGCTGAGTGCCTACATCTAGTGTCATTGAAATTCATGTTTTGTTTTGATGATTGCTTGATGAAACAAAGATAAAAGAAGAACATAATGAGAAGATAATAAGTCCACAAGAATATCACAAGTAATTATCAATATAAGAGAATCTTCCAGCTATTCTGATTTTCTAACATGGTATCGAAGCTAAGGTGAAGAAGGAAGAAAAAAGCAGCTTGAAGATCTACTGAAAGGGTCAAAAGATAAGGATCATATAAGAAGAGGAAGGTTTACTATAACAAGAAAAGAAGACATGAAAATGAAGTCTGAAAACAAGGTAGAAGGAGCCTCCAACTACAAGGCATGGAAGAAGAGGATAGATCGTATTCTCGCTAAGCATAAAGTTTTAGATATTGTTCAAGGAGAAGTTAAGAAACCTACAGATGATGCAAGAAAGGATAAATTCAAGGAAACCGACATCTTGGCCATGAATCTCATAGTAGATGGAGTAAAGGACATTCTAATCCCATACATATCCAATATAGATTCCCCTCAAGAAATGTATGAAGCCCTCTCCAAGTTATTTACCATCAAGAACATTGGTCAGATAGCTAGCCTCAAGAATGAACTAAGGACAATAAAGATGACAAAAGATGATATTGTGTCATCATATTTTGTAAGGATATCTAGAATAAGAGATGAACTCCAGGCGATTGATGAAGTTGTACCAGAGAAAGAACTTGTGATTGTTGCAGTACTAGGTCTACCAAAATCATGGAGCTCATTTGCATCAAGAATTAGCAGTTGGAAAAACACACCTACCGTTGAACAAATGTGGAGGCATGCAGTCAAGAAGAAGCCCACATCTCATTGGTAAATAACAAGGAGGATGAAGAAGACAACATTTCAAATGCCTACACTGGTCAACACAAGAAAAAAGGTGTATTCAAGAAGCTTAAAGGACCTAGGAAGAAAGTTGACCTATCCAAGATTGAATGCTACAATTGTCATAAGATGGGCCATTACAAAAGTCATTGTCCTGAAAATCCAAGGAATAAGAAGAGAGAAAGAGAACATGAAAATGTTGCTAATGAAGCTCCACCAAAGAAAAACAAGACAGAAAAATCCGAAGTCAAAGACTTATTTGCTAGAGAATCTCAGGGATACTATCCATTGCATATCCTACTTTAAGTTTTGCAATGTTTTCTTTTATGTTTTGATTTTCATAGTTCATAGATTCAATATATTTTGTTAGAAATTCTTGAAGTTGTTTTGATAAGTTGTAGGTGTCCCTCAGAAAGATTCAATTAAGAGGGAGCCTTCACCATTTTACCAAAAGATAAGTATATTGTCCTTTGTTTCATCTTTCATGTTTGGTTTCTACCTCAAATCGAGATTTATTTGTATTGTATACTCGCAACCTTTTCTTTCTTTTTTTCCTTAGTAAGAAAGCTTGTAGAATACACAAAAGTTATGGAGGAAACTTCAAAGGATTGACTTGGAACATGCAAGAAGTTCTGTTGCAAAGGAAGCCCTTCAAGAATTGATGTCCTACAAGGTTTGTTAAAGAACAACTCAAGGTATGTCACAAATTACAAGGTTTGTTGCAAGGTTTTCTTTATACAAAAGGTACGATCATTTTTCTTTTAAAATTTGTGTTATATTACTCACTTATGTGTAGGGTTTTGGATCATAAAGATTCTTGTTAAGGTGATTAATCATTAGATTGAATCTACCCCCGATATAATATTTCTTGTCACTTGATCATTCTTGTGAAACCCTAACCTTTAGGGTTCACTATAAAACCCTAGCCTCTTGATGCTAAGTGTATGTCAATGTTAAATAATGAAACCCTAATAATCTACTTAGGGGTCGTTGATAAAGTCCAGAAATCCTATTCTTTTGAAGTTTAGGGTTTTGGTAATGTCGTGGTAAAATCCTAGTTCTTTAGGGTTTGTTGTTAATGTGTAGAAACCCTAGATTTTTAGGATTTAGAGTTTATGAACAAGACCCTTATAAATAACTAAATTAAGATCCTAGCAATGAAACCCTAGGTGTATATTCATTTGTTTGATCGAAACCCTAACCTAATCAAAATTGTTCGATGTATTGATCTTGGGTTTATCTAGTAGATATTGATGTGAAATGCTAGTACATCCTAGATATGTATATATGCTAACTTAATTGTTGACAGTCATGTTTTAGTTTGTGAAGTCTAGGGTTTGTAACAAAACCCTAGTAGACATTGATATTCTAGGGCATGATAATGAAACCCTAGAAGTATATTGTTTTCGATTATTGATATTATTTAACTTTGATGATAAAATCTAGGGTTTGCAACAAACCCTAGTAGAGTTGACATGCAATTCTAAAAGTATATTGTTGAAACCTTAGATGTATATGATTGGATTGATATCTTGATTAAGTTGTTGATATCTAAGGCTTTGTGTCTCAAGATGGAGTCTAGGGTTCATGACAAAACCCTAGCAAGACGTTGAAGTCTAGTATATAAAAGATGTAACCCTTGTTGTTTCTGAACATAACTAAGTTTAGGTATTTGATGTCTATAGCTTGAATGTTTTGATTCTCCCATTATAATGACATGATTTTGATATAGTTAACTTCATGCTTCTGTATATTTGTATTTGGTTGTACTTGCTATTACAGTTTTGCAGGTACATGCTCTTTAAGATATTGAAGATGTTAACAATGATGAGCATGATGAAGGCAGCTACAAGAATAATGATATAAGTAGCATCAAGATGATTGAGGACCTCGAAGATTTGTGTTTACTTGTATATATATTTGAAGGTTTTTCATTGATTGGGGTTGTGATAGTGCAGGATCTCTCCGTAAAAAGATTAAACGTTTGAAGCATGCTTGGAGTGGTGGATATATATGTGATTTAGTTGATAAGGAGAGATGAAGCATCTTGTGGCAACAAGATGCTTAGGAGGACATATGGTCCGCCTATGTGTTGATGTCTAGATCTCAAAGTAGGGAGGGTGGCATTGGTCATGGAGCTCCGACCTTGGATACGCACCTAGATCCCTGGGTTGGTGTTAGAGCTTAAAAGCCTAATGGTACCTAAAGTGGCTAAAGCTTGAGTACAGCTTAGTCCCACCCAATTAGACTGCCCTAGTCAAGTATCTAATATGTAGCACTGTGTGTTGTGACTCTTCATAGAGTATATCATTTGAGATCTTCCATGTACCTCTGTATATGTAATTATGAATAACTCCCTAGTTAAGAAGGTGTGTTGAAGAATGTAACTAGTGTCGGTCTTCGTAATTGTATTTGAGTCATGATGTAATGTATTCGTCAAAAGAAAGAAAAAGAAATTATATTATAAAAGAAATTGAGTTATTAAAACATGGGTTTCATGCTTGGGTCAATGGTTAATAGGTCAAATCTCAATACATACATAACATCATGTAGATGTATGATTTCACCATAATCCAAATGAAATGAAACAGAACCAAATCCCTTCACAAGATAAGTAGAATTGTCCCCAAGAATGATTTTCAAATTTGCCTCCCTCTCAACCAAGTTTGAGAGGACTTCACGATACCCAGTGAAGTGTCTAGAGGCCCCACTATCTACCAACCAACTATCAAAGGAATCTGGAGGGGAGGAGCTAGAAAGTGCAGAAATAAGAAAATATTCAGATTGAGTAGTGGCTGCATTATTTCCATACCTTGAATTCCTTGATCTCTTTTGAAAACGGTGGCTTGCATCACGATCACCAGGAGCATATCTCCTTCTTCTATAGTTAAGACTTCTTGTTGTTGAAGCCATGAATTTTGTTGTAGGATCTAGAAGCATCATTCTTCTTAGGGCAATCTTGGGCATAGTGACCTTGCTTATGACAATTGAAACATTGAATATGTAACGGTTCCTTGTCACTTGTTCTTCTTCTATTAGAGTCCCTAAATGTTGGAGCAGGCTTTCTTGAATTAGATGGTCTTCCCCTTCCATTCCTCTTCTTGTCTTGAGCAGCAAATGTAGAGGGTTCTCTTTATTCATGATTTTGAATTCTCCCTCTAGAAATCATCCTCGTCTCTTCTTGAGTACATTTGCCCACTAGTTCATCAAATATCGGGAACTTGTCATTGTTTCTCATAGTTGTAATAAATGTCTCCCAAATTGGAGGAAGGCCTCCAAGAGAAACAAGTACCAACTTCCTATCAAATATAGATTCTCTAGCAATCAGCAATTGGTCACATCCCAAACAGCTTATCACAGATATCCTTGGACTTCTTCAACTTTGAAATATAAGTAAGGAGGTGATCCGGATTTAAACAGGAACGCAATAAAATACAGAGATAACCGTATACACAAAGATGCAGCGGAAATAATGCTTCATTTAATTAATGGAAAATACCGAAATATGCTTACAACCAGAAATGGAAATAAACCAGCTAGGGCGATGGTAGCTTATCTCTGAGAAGAGATGTGGCGGCTGCATGCCTCTGAACTCTTCTAAACTGTGTTACAATGAGGCTCGAAGGCCTATTTATTGTTGAGAAACAATGGAAAACCCTTCACATTTCAAAACCTAACCCTAGAAGATGAAACGCCAAATTGTGGACCCCGTTTGGGTAAATTGGTACACCAATTTCCCGAGGTCGTAACTTTGGCATACGATCTCCGTTTGACGCGTACGATAGCTCGTTAGAAAGATCTATCCGAGCACTACCACTTTGGGAAGAGCAACATCGGTCCATGGACCCATGTTGCCCCAAGATTTCCCAAAAAACGTCGTTTAGGGCCTCAAAACGGCTCCGAAAGTTCAGGACCCGAAAAAACTGCTAAAAATAGTAAATTGTGCTACAATTACGGAAACTGAAAGAGACAGTTGCGGGGGTCCAAATGGGATAGGTGGGTGGCCACCAACATCCACCTGGATGAGAGGTAGTCCAGTGATGAAATCCATAGAAAGGATCTCCCATTTGGTCATAGGAATGTCGTGAGGTCGTAGGAGACCCGTTGAATGACAATGATCTGCTTTTACTTGTTGACATTCCAAACATTTTGCAACAAATTGAACGATATCACGTTTCATGCCCGACCAGAAAAAGAGTTTCTTGGTATCTGCATACATTTTCCTTACTCCAAGATGTGCACAATACACTGCTCTCTGGGCTTCCTTGAGGATAGTGTCTCAAAGATCCTTATTATCTGAAATATACATCCTTCCATGGAATCATAAGATTCCATCATCTTCTAGTTCATATCCTTCAAACTTAGATTCTTTCGACTTCTTACCTTCAAGACTAGATCTCACCTTTAAATACCAACTATCTTTTATGAAATATTTTAGTACTCTCTGCCTTAAATCTACTTTGATAGGTATGAGAGAGAATATCCGTGATTTTCTGCTTAAAGCATCTGCTACTACATTTTCTTTTCCCTTAATATATGATATTCCAAAGTCATATTCACTTAGGAATTCACTCCATCATCTTTGTCTAACATTTAAGTCTCTTTGGGTGAACAAATATTGTAGACTTTGATGGTTGCTTTTAAGTGTAAAACTTCGTCCCACCAGATAATGTCTCCAGATCTTTAGAGCTAGTACTACAGCGGCTAACTCTAAATCATGAGTAGCATAGAGTTCTTCATGAGGTTTTAACTTCCTGGAGGCATATGCTATTACTCCTCTATCCTGCATCAATAATGCACCCAGCCCTTGTTTGGATGCATCAGTACATACCGTAAAATCTTTGTCTATATCAGGGACTCTTAAGATTGGTGCAGTGGTCAGTAGTCTTTTGAGTTTAGAGAACGCTTTATTACATTCCTCAGTCGATTCATACTTAACACCTTTATGCTAAAGGGTTGTAATCGGCTTTGCAATTTTGGAGAATCCCTCCACAAATCTTCGGTAGTAACCGGCTAAACCCATAAAGCTCCATACTTCATGTGTGTTTTTCGGTATTGACCATTCCATGATTGCTTTTACCTGCTCAGGGTCTACTGAAATCCCTTCACCTGATATGATATGACCTAAGTAATGAATCTTTTCCTGAAAGAATGAACACTTGGATAATTTTCCATACAACTGATGTTTTCTAAGGCAGGACAATACTATTCATAAATGATCTTCATGCTCTTTCTTATTCTTGGAATAGATGAGAATATCATCTAAAAAGACTTGTACAAATTGATCAAAATATTCACAGAAAACACTGTTCATAAGATTCATGAATACTGCTGGAGAATTTGTTAATCCAAATGATACCACAGTAAATTCATAATGTCCAAAACGTGTCCGGAATGCAGTCTTAGAAATATCGCTTTCAGAAATCTTTCGTTGATGATAGCCTGATCGAAGATCAATTTTTGAAAAGACAGCAGCTTCTTTCATTTGATTGAAAAGATCATCGATTCGAGGCATAGGATATCGATTCTTTACTGTAGCTCGATTCAAGTCTCGATAATCTATGCATAATCTTAAGGATCCATCTTTCTTCTTGACAAAAATTACAGGAGCACCTCAAGGTGATATACTGGGTCGAATATGTCCTATATCCAATAGTTCCTTCAATTGAATTTGCAATTCTTGAAGTTCTGGAGCCGTCATTCTATAAGGTGTTCTAGAGATTGGTTGAATACCAGGTTTCAATTCAATAGTGAGGTCTAGCTCTCTTACAGGGGGTAATCCTAGTAGTTCCTTTGGAAATACATCCAGAAATTCGGCTAACACCAGATATTGTTCTAAGGATGGTCCTTTTTCTTTACTTACTTCTTGAATTACATATGCATGACAACCTTTTCTTAAGCAACGCTTCATTTTCATTGCTGATATGTAGCGTAAAGATACTATTTTCTTGATTCCTTGAATTTGGATCGCTTCTCCTTCATCATTTATAACTAGAATTCTTTTCCCATAACAGTCTACCCAAGCTAGATGAGCTTCTAACCAGTCCATATCTATGACAAGATCATAAGTTCCTAAGGCCATGACATAAACTTTCAATTTAGTCGTACAGACCCCTAGGTCAATTTTACATTGATCCACACTTAAGTCTATGGATTGGAGTTCTCCTAAGGCCATTTCTACCTGTCTGAAATCATTTTGTCTGCGAACTGCCAACCCACATTTGTTTAATGCATATGACGAAATGAAATTATCTGTGGCACCAGTATCAAATAAGATTTTGAGTTTTATGCCATTAATAAAACCTGAAGATTCTACTACGGTGGATTGATATGCTGCTTGGTCGTTGTTGACTACGGCATGAATTCTGTGATTACCTTGATTATTTGACATTGGTTCCTTTCTAGTCCTATGCAATACACTTGATGAAGCTTCTGGACAATCATGTTGAAAATGTGGTCCTCGACATCCCCAACAGTTAACCTGCGTTGGTCCTCTTGAATCAGGACGTGAATTTCTAGATGAAGAGCTTCGTCCTCTCATGCTATTTCCTCTCGAATTTCTTCCTCTATTAGTAGTTCCACGAGATGTCCATGGACTGGTGTTGGATGATTCAGTGGCTATAGTATTAATTGTCATGGGAGCTCTTGTTCCTACATTTCTTGGGGTAAATCTATTACCATAAGGTGGCCTTGAGTTGCCTCCTCTGAATGAATTTCGGGGAACCTTTCCAGGAAATCCTGATTGTATAGGTTTTGCTGGCCCTACATCCTTTTGGATTCCTAGATGTTCTTCTGCGTAACGACCACATTCTACCGCCTCAGCTACTGATGATGGTTTCCACATGTTCACCAAGGCATTGATGCGAGGATTTAATCCAAATATGAAGCGTTCAACCTGACGTTCATCAGAATCTAAGTAGTGAATGTATTTCACAAGTTCCATAAACCTTATCTCGTATTCCTCCACTATTTTATTACCTTGAACTAATGTATGAAAGGCTCTGGCTTGTTGTTGTTGAAAATATGGAGGTAAATACTTTGCACAGAATTTTTCCTCAAACAATTCCCAAGGAACATTATCCATTGTAAGGTGTAGTTGTTTTTCCAGATTTCCCCACCAAATCAAGGCACTTTCTTTTAATTGAAATACAGCAATTTTTGTTTTTGCAAAAGAAGAATATTCTCTTAATTTAAAGCATCTATTCATTCCTTCTAACCATTCCTCTGCACATTCTCCAGCTCGACCTCCTGAAAATTCTGGGTGTTTAATTTTCTTAAACTCCCTAGAAATATCTTTCGTTGATCTTTTATATCCAAAATTCTTTGGTTCCGCTGAATTGGTTGTTAAGGGTTGTAATTCTTCTTTGGTCTTAGCCATGGTTGACCTTTTTAATGTTTCCAATAAAGCTTCCAACGAGTTCAATATTACGGTCAAATCCGGTGCTGGAGCAGTTGGTGTTGATGGTGGCGGTGGTGATGGAGATGGTGATGACGATGGTGGTAGCATTAATGATGGTGATGCTGCCTGGTCACGTCGTCGTCGTTGATATGTCCTTTACCATCGTAATGATTCCTGTGTATATAAAGGAAATTTGTAAAAATTTAAGGTATTTATTCAAATTTAACATATATTTTGCAATTTCGCATTTTCAAACGGGTATAGTTTTTTCTATTTTTATCTGCTAGGCAGATCTTACTAGTAACGAGGTCAAGGAGGGTGTTCTCGCGACCTCCTTGTCCTAATGCAAGGTATTCTATCCTAATGCGTAACAATACTTATTTTAATGCACGGGTCTTGAAAATTTTTATTTTTTTTAAACATTATTAAGTTTTAATATGGAAAGAAATATGGTATAATAAATCAAGGGTTATCTATAGTAGCAACTATATTGATATATAAAGCTAATCATAAAATACCTCTGAACTTCCATTATCTTTCATTTAGTTTCATTTAGAAAAGTGCATCCTTTAAATTCTGGAATTACTTTTATTTATGTAATAAATTTTTAATTAATTTCATAATATAAAAAAAATAAAATATATAATTTTTTAATATTGTATCTCCTATAAAACATAATGCATTAACCAATCTTTTATCACATATTTATAATCTATGCATTAACCACTTTTTTTATCACATATTGATAATAAGAGATTATCAGTTGGCAAATCGGTCAGCACATGAAATTATATATTTTTTGTTGGTGGGTCCATTAGGGTTCAAAACCCGTCCAGCCCATTTATTACATGTACCTCTCGTCATTATAACCACAAATATAACGTATAGCCAAAGTTTAATTTCATCATTGTTGGAACCATATACACATGGTATATTATAACCAAAATTTTTATTGCTATTTACAATCTGATGTGCGTAACTTCTATTGCATATAGAGAGTTCGGGCATGGGATTGCTAACCCTTCATATATCAATATGGATTCTTATCCTTATGATACTTGCCCACGAAGTATGCATGACGCGTGGATAAACTACAAATCTCACGCAGCTGGTTGACTGAGCGGGTGTCGAGTATAGATCCTTTGAACTTATGCGCAGTGATGAGAGGTCAATTTTCTAGTGCAAAAAGGGCGGTATAACTGGCTATGGCTTTAGAGGTATGGAGTCCATTTCATCATGGGATCATGAAATCCACGGCGTTTGCACCTAAAGCACGAGTTTCTACCCCCCGCTGCTACACCTACGGCCACGGCCACCTAATAACCGCTCCCAGGAAGCCGTGGAGCTTAGGCTCCCTCACTTGGAACCAATTTGTGACGCTTCGGTTCAGGTGGTCATCTATTACCAGGACAGGCCACTTCAATGTCAAGGTTGTTGAACATAACAAATTGGAACACATTCCAAGGGGTAGCAGCAGGTTAGAGGACTGGAACTTAAGTTTGGATGGTGGAACTGCTCTTGAAGAAGGCTATGTAGGTTTGCTCATCCGATTGCTTGGCCGAGACAATGCTCCACCTAACAAGGATCAAGCAATCAAGACACTTTGGCAACATTCAAATGGAGGAAAACTTCAAATTTTCTGAGCTGCGTTGGGGTGAAAGGAAGTTGGTATGGTCGTTGATAATGGAAGGTAGCCAAAGGGATTTACAAAGGAGGTACCTGTAGCTTTTGTTGACCACATAAAATTTCAAATAACTAATTTATGGGTTCGTTCTTGACTGATATCTTGTATTAAATAGATTCAGGTGCCCAGATTTATTGGCTGAGGCATTTACCAGTTCTATCGTTTATCTGTTTATTGTACCTTCATATTTTAAGTGAAGAAAAAGACTATTTACATTGATGCTCTTTTCAGATTGCCATATAGCAACTATATAACAATGTCTGAGTCTGATATAAAAGTTGAATAAGATTATTTATTGAAGTCTTGGTGTTCTAAAAAAATTTTTTTTTAAAGAGAACCGATTAAGTTTGGAGTCTACATTTTTTTTTTAATTTAAAGCTTGCAGATGCTAGCTTTCTCAGAGGAAAGGAAACGAGGGCCAAGCAATATTTATTACAGAAGTCCTAAACAGAGAATGAGTTCTGTAAGATTTATTACTGGCTTATTTCAATAAATTTAAATCATTAACAACTTAACAGGTCCGAAAGTTTTGAACCAGCTCTGATATCAGATTGTAAGGGCCATTAAAGCAGATTCATGAACCTATAACTAATTTCTTTTTATTTATAGAATTAACTAGCAAAATTAATGAAGGTACTTACCTATGCACTTGCAGTTGCTGATGTCTTCTGCAGCTCTATTACGGTTACCAGAAGACCGAAACCACCCAGCGAAACTGAGCAGAACCTCGCTGCTCAGTCCAATAAGCTTCTGAATCGAAGCAGACTGTTCCCCCATGCCCAGAACCTCAGAACAATTCGCGCTCTTCCTTCTTGTGGATAATTTCAAATTCTGCTCCTCTTCCTCCTTCAATTCTCCTATTCTCCTCTTCCTCCTTTCCTCTTCCTGTTCTCCCATTCTTGGTTTATAAACTAATTCTTAGCGGTGGACGTCCTTCCTCCAACACCCACCACTTCCTTTCCTCGCGACATCCTTCCCATGTCGTGTCAAAATATATTGATTTTAATTAACTTTCCTTTTTCTGATTTTATTTTAATATAAAGATTAGACTTATATTAAATTACTTTATTATTAGTTTATTGCAGTGGCATGATCCGGATTATCCACAGTTTTGTGTTCATTCTGTCAACATTTCAAACCCCAATGTGGGTCCACCGTCAGGACAATTAAATAGAATATGAATGAAAGCTAATTGAGAGAAGAGTCTTTCGACTTGGGTATAAATAAACCTAGATCCCTAATTTTTATAAAGAAGCCGACATTTATATATATGATTTCTAATTTATTTCTATATTATTATTTTATTTTTATAATGGTTTTTATAAAAAAATTTAAGTTAATTATTTATTTAGTTTTAATTATTCCCATTACCCTTTTACAGAACTACCCTACAGAAGTAGCTTAAAATCTAACATATTAGTTTTAATTTATTATTTTATTAATTTGATAGTAATTGATTTATTTATTAAAATTTATTTGATATTATTTCTATAAATAGGTCGTTACAAGATTAGACAGGAGATGTTGCTTTAGTCCAAGAGAAACAGGGGCAGCAAGGAGGACAGGCAGGAGAATAGGCACCTGGATCGAGTACAGTGACCAGTACCAGTATCTCCTCAAAAAGAGGAAATGCAAATAGTTCTCAGGAGTTGGAACGACGAAATCAGGGGGAGAAGTTGGTTGAGCCTCCCCCCACCAGTGGTAGAAACAGCAGAGAAGTACGGCAGACACTACGGGACGTAAAGGAGTTTGTTGGAGCTCCCAGAACCAGGAAAAGGCAGCATAGACAACTTGACAGATACCACGCATTGGTAGCTCAGGTTGAAGAATCCTCTAGCTTTCAGTAAGTTGTTCAACACCAAGTATGGGTGGATGCAATGGTAGAAGAATACAACTCTATCATGACGAATGATGTCTGGGAAGTAGTACCTAGACCAGAAGATAGATCAGTTGTAGGATCACGATGGATCTACAAGATCAACTTTGCTGCAGATGGCAACGTAGAGAAGTACAAGGCAAGGTTCGTGGCAAAGGGGTATGCTCATAAAGAAGGAATAAACTATGAAGAGACCTTCGCCCCAGTTGCTCGATACACCTCTATCAGATTTGTTATATCCCTAGCAACTCAAATGGGATGGGAGATTTGCCAGATGGATGTCAAGGCAGCGTTCTTGAATGGGGTGATCGAAGAGGTGGTGTATATAAAACAACCTGAAGGCTTCGAAACTCATGAGAAGAGAACTCATGTTTGCATATTAAAGAAAGCCCTGTATGGGCTCAAGGAGGCACCCAAAGCATGGTATGGTTGGATTGATAGTTACTTGCAGGAGTTGGGATTTGTCAAGAGTGATGTTGATCCCAATCTCTACTATTTGATGGTAGAGAATGAGCCACTTATTCTGATATTATATGTAGATGACATGTTCCTGATTGGGTCATCCAGGCTCATACAGGATTGCAAGAAGAATCTTGAAGCTGAATTCGACAAGGACATGGGGTTGATGCATTATTTTCTAGGGTTGGAAGTTTGGCAGAAGAATGGGGAGATCTTCCTTGGACAAGGAAGATATGCTATAGAAATTCTAAAGAGATTCAGAATGCAGGATTGTCGACCCATGGCTACTCCCATGATCACCAACTGGAAGAAAATAGATGCATCAGGAGACAAGGAAGTAGACCCCAACTTGTACAGGTAGCTCAGTGGGTCGCTCATGTATCTGGTCAACACTAGGCCAAACATTTGCTTTCCTGTCAACACTCTTAGTCAATTCATGGTAGAACCAAAAAGGGTGCATTGTGCAGCATCTAGGCACATTCTTAGGTATATGCGCGTAACAGTCAGATATGGGTTGAAATACTCCCAAGGGAAGGACATCAGATTGAATGGGTTCACAGATGTAGATTGGGCAGGTAGTTTAGTAGACTGAAAAAGTACCTCGGGGTACTACTTCAGTGTTGGATCAAGGATGATATCTTGGTGCAGCAGGAAGAAAAAATCGGTAGCTCTGAGCTCAACAGAAGCAGAATATATCGCAGCCAGCACAGCTACATGCGAAGCTATATGGCTCAAAAAATTGCTTGTGAGCTTGTTCAGAAAAAGGATTGAGACGACCAGGGTTTTACTGTGATAATCAGAGTTGTATCAAACTCTCTCGGAATCCTGTATTTCATGATCGGTCGAAACACATAGATATCCGATGTCACTTTATCAGAGACTGTGTTCAGCATGGGGTAGTACAGCGACAGTGTGTCCCCCCAGGAGAGAAGGTCGTCGATATACTCACAAAGGCTCTCAGAAGAGCTAAGATCACTCAATTCAGAGAGAAGATGGGTATGGTAGGAAATTTATTTCAGTAGGAGCAGTAGTTTGTAGTGCAGGGACAGTTGGCAGTGCCAGAGCCAGTGCCAGCAGCAACACAAATGCAGAAATTCAGAGGGAGTTGCAATACAGATGCAGTGTTGACAGTGGCAAGGTCAGTACCAGTACAGATGCAGCATTTGCGCAGAGGTTGGTGGTCAGCATGACAGACATCAGCAGCGCAGAGAGAGATGTTACAGAACAGAGTGATGCTTCAGCAGGTTGCATTGCTCGAGCACATTGCTCACTAAGAGGGAGTGTTGATTTTTGGTAGCATCGTATGTGCTCTAAGTCTCAAAATTTGCAGGGAGGCTTAGACACGTGCATTTTCCAATACCCAAAAATCATTTTGGGAAATTCCAGGTGGAAACAGTTTTATTAAAATAATTAATTATTTTTAATGGGACCCTAAGTTTAAACTTCAGAAATTAAAATAATTAATCGGTATTAATCTAAATTGCAGGTGAAACTTCTAGAAGAAGGCAGAGATCAAGTCACTATGATCCTAGCCATTGATTAGAATCTAATCTGGGCCGTTTATTAATCAACAAGAAGAGGCTTGACGGGCACTTGGAGAACACACAAGAGGCAGATACTCAGTTACCCGAGTACAATCGATTTTCTCACTGGTCAAAGTTCTACAAGAGAAAATTGAATCAGAGGGAGAGTTGCAGGTGAGAAAGGAAGAGAGGGTAGGGTATCAACATCTTTCGAGAGTGCAAGGCAGCAAAACGAAGAGCAAGAACAGGGTGACACAAAAAGAGGCAGCGCAGAAGCAGATTGACGCAAAGCCTGTGTGGGCAGCTACATGCTAGGCCAATGAGAGAAGGATGACACAGAGGGACACGAAAGAATTCCAAGGAAGAGGAGTACTTCACTTGGATTAGAAATTTGTCGGGAAGCATCTGTAAAATTTCTCACTCCTGTTTTGCTAGTTGTAATTTGTACATGAGAATTTGCTAAAGAATAATAAAGAAACCCTCATTTGTTGCACTGGTTTCCCACATTGGGTTTTTCTGAGGACGATTGTCCAAAAATAACTTTCATCGTGATTATATTTGTGCTAGCATTTTTTTCAGCAATATATTAATTGGGAAAACTGTAGTAGAATAGATTTCAATATTTGTTGTAAGAACATTGTGAATAACTTATTTCTGATATAATAAGTAGAAGACGTAATATTAGATATCATTTTGGGATTCAACTGCGTTAAGTAAGTCATTCAAACTTATGACCATTTCCATGAGAGGTAGTCGTAACTGACTAATTTCTCATGATTTTTGAATAGTTCACTTAGCACTCATTGCATCGGGTGATGCTCACAAAGGTGAAGAAGTGGGATTGAAACTAGTGAAAAGTGGAGAACGAATCACATAGCATCAATCATCACTTCCAGGGCTTGCACCGGTAACCAGGACTTCCCAGGAGGTCACCCATCCCAGAACTCCTCTGGCTCAAGCGCGCATAACTGTGGAG
The DNA here is from genome assembly GCA_000404065.3 of Pinus taeda. NCBI lineage: Eukaryota > Viridiplantae > Streptophyta > Pinopsida > Pinales > Pinaceae > Pinus > Pinus taeda. The sequence continues at coordinate 120,686 of APFE030494122.1, read as the reverse complement.
TTTTTCCCACAATCAAGCCCACTTAGCTTGCTACCCCATTTGCAAAACCTTAGCAAGTATTGTGCCTCATGAACCATTCAAGTAGAGATCCCTTGACTCTTTTTTGAATTTAAGTATGGGGGATTAATCACTGCAGTAGGATTTCTATTTAGAAATTTTCACAGTGCCCATGTGCTATATTAAATGTCTCGGCCATCTTTAGCATTTTATAGTATTATTTTTCTTTTGTTTCTTGCTTGTGGCCATGATATGCTTTTAACATTCTTTTAGCTGCATCAACCTCCAGGGAAACATTTTCTAGGCCCAACCCAGACATGTGGACAAGGGGAAGGGGTGTGCCAGTGCCTTGTGGACCCAGTTGTTATGTGGACCAAGAGAAGAAAAATGATGAAAAATGTGGGGAGGGGAGTGAAAAATGTGGAACGAGAAAACGGGACCACACTACCAAAATCAAGGTTTGCCAAGTAGTGTCTTTCCTAAATCCATAGGCCAATAAGAGAGATCCCACGGGACTAAGATTGAACAGGACTAAGATTGAGGATTAACCCCCTATTTAAGGTGATGAAACAAATCTATGGTCAAAGCACTTCCTTCCGTCACCCAATGATCCATGCCCAAGATGCCCAAGGAAAAACAAGCATAAGCACTCGATTACACAATGAAAAACATACTTTTTGGGTTGGATTGCCCAACTTCAAACATATGCTCTCGACAGATGAGAGAGTGGACATAAGACCAATGCAAGGAGCGGGGGCTAAATGGCACAATGCATTGGCAACGCTAGTGGTTGTCAGGGGTTGTTGGCTGCCAGCTTGATGATGAACCACACTGCTTGGTTCAAAACGTGTCGACAAAGGTCTTTCTATATGTGATTTACACCAAAGTTCTACTTATAACTATTATGGGTCACAGAAGCCTCAATTCAACAAATGAAGGTACTCTCTAGAATAAGTCGGCCTAACCTCCAGCAGTCATGTCGGCCTAAAGGACAAGGTATGAGGTGTATATATAAGCACACTCCGCCTCCATTTGAAAAAGCAACTTGACTTGAATTCAGTGAAAAAAAAGTGCGAAGAAAAGAGGAAGAAGAAGTGCGAAGAAGAGGAAAAAGAAGTGCAAAGAAAGGGCAGCGAAAGAGCTTCTTCTGGGGCAGCAAAGAAGGGTTCTTCTGCACCAGCAAAAAAGGAGGCTTTTTCTAGGCAGCGAAGAGGAGGTTTCTTCTGGGGCAGCGAAGGAGAAGTTACTCCTAGGGCAGCGAAGGAAGGATTCCTCTAGGAGACTGAGATATAGATCTAGAGACCAAGATTCTCTAGAGGAAGTCAGTGATATCATAGAGACCGAGTTTCTCTAAAGGAAGTCAAGAAAAGGCAGTGTGAAGGATAGAGACCAAGTTTCTCTAGGAATCGAGGAGAGCAGTTCAAGATCAAGAAGAAAGGCGAGGAAGGGAAGAGGCAGAGCATCAAGGTTAGTAAAAAAGTTCTTGGGAGGATACTAGAGTCAAGAGTTTGTGTCATGGTCTTGGTACTTATCAATTGAAGATCTAGAAGAAGAATTTTGATCTGGTGTTCCCTCCAGTGGTGGCTAAAACGAAAGTCGTGGCCCCAGGCTGAACCCCCCTTGCTCCTGCATCCGACCTCTATCCCCATTCCCACTTCTATGCCCCATTCCCCATATTGTGTCACTTGTCTTTTATTGTGCATATTGGTAAATGTCTTGATGAAGAGAACTCAACAATAACATAACAAAGAAAAGATTAAAAGCTAAGAAGTAAAAGTGTATCACAAGCAATTATCAAGCGGGGAAATCTTGTAACTGTGAATGCCCTAGATTTCTCAACAGATAGGATGTCTCTATACATTCTCTTCAGATGATTCTGCCATTGTCCTGCCTATATAGAAAGGAATAAATAAGGACATTTGAGAAGATATTTATTGGGAGTATGTTCACATTATGTGGAACACTCGACATTTGAGAAGATATTTATTGGGAGACTGTTCACACTATATGGAACACTCCTACAGCCCTGAACCTTGAAGTATGTTTCCACAAGTACAATGCAGTGACTTGTAAAAAAATAATAAAAAAAGGACTTCCAAATCACAGTTTTTGCAAATGTATACAGACCAGTTCTACATGAAAAAGAATATATCTCTCCATATCTTGTATTTTATGTGTTTGTTACTATTGCATCTAGGAGAAAAATCCTCACCTCGTCTATAGGGATCACAAAAGAAAAAGAACTTGTGGGCTGCAATACGGCAATACATTTGCAAAAATGCTGAAGGCATGTCCCGAAGCTGTGCCAAATTTGGAATGAGTCCTCTTATGTAGGCTTCCATTTCCTGTGAATAAAGAAACCACTCAATTTTAAAGATAAAAGGAAATTAAAATAACTAATGCTGAAAAGTCTTTGTAACTCATGTAGTAGCCAACTAATGAGTAGATTTAGAAATCATTAATGTAAAAGAATATATGATTCGCATTAAAGGAATCAGGAAAATGAGGGAATACAATGGGGTAGTTAAATATTAAATAGTTTGAGGAGCATACATGCCTAGAATATTAATCTCTACGAATCTCACTACAGTACCAAATTTATGATATCATTCCCCATGAGGAGCAAAATTTGATTCTAGCAAATCAATAACCTTACATGTGCTTGCAAGAAACCATCTCCATCTTCATCAAGTTCACTCATGTCTATGCGTGCTTGGGTCAATGAAACCTGCATAAGCAAATTACAATCTCATAGAAAGAAATTATATCTATTTCCACAAATGAAAAAACAAAAAAAACAAAAACAAAAACAAAAAAAAATCACCAGTAAGATAAACAACTACATTATCATTAAGATCATGATGGTGAGAATACAGCATCTACCACTTTGCAACTAAAAAACAAAACAGAACCATCTAAAACACATTAGCTAAAGGATATAAATAATACGATAAAAAGCAACAGGTGACGTTGTAACATTCTAATCATATAAAACATTTTTCTCATTTACAAAGATAAGAAAATGGGATACATTATAAATATATTAACAACAGGGTGCTACTTTTAATGGGGATGGTTCACTTTTCACTTGATGAAACTACATGATTCTCAGTAAAAAATAAATAATGTAACGAACTAGTCACAGTGGACATCAATATTACCCTTCCTTGGTATTTAATACATTTTCCCAATTATGGCACAAACTTTATCGTATGCTGATATTTAAAATATATTTCTCGATTTTGATGTTACAACTTATTTACAAGGAAAATGATGAAAATACATACTGAACACCTACCATTAAGATAAAATGCCAATAAATTTTTCTGCCAAGATCATCCTTCAGAATTAACCAAGACAAACATTTTTATTTAAGGCATTTAATAAGCAAAAAAAATGCTCCGTTCGGCCACATAGGCCAACTTCCAATAGTCATCAATGTGAATTTGAGGCTAAGGCAAGCATTAGTATCACAAGTTAAAACACAAATTATATTCTGAAATAATGTTTTCTGTACAGTGTAATACATTTTTAAATTTTTCTTTACAATTACAAGAAAAAGGAATACAGGAGAAATATGATGAGAATAAAATAACGAAGAAATCCAGTAATGAACTAGCTATGAAAGAAGCCACTGTTATTCTACAATACCATTCAGTTTATACTCATGGCTGCAATACACTATCATTTATTAGAACTTATCTTCAAAAGATTTTTCTTCCTTTTCTATGTCTGTGGAAAATTACAACAATACATACCGTTCTCATAACATAAAGATAAAATGGTAGGATAGCTATCCTGCCAGATTCATCCTTCTCAAATTTCATAAAGTTTGATGGACAGAAAAAGCGTTTGCATTTCGGACCAACTTGCTCTGCACAAATAGATGCTATCTGGCAAAAATCTTCATAGTTCATCTGTATACAAAACAATTTAGGGGAAAAAATACTATTAGCATTAACCTATATAAATACCACAAGTATACAGATTAGCATACATACTAGATGAAAACTTGCCACTAACTTGCATACAAACGTAGGTAACATTTGCTCCATAGTTTTTCAAAAGACAAGGGAAAGAAAAGAATAAATTGGCTAATCAACGTATGAATTGTATGTAAGGAACAATGAGGTTAGGAAATCCATGATCTCAATCAGAAGAGGAAAATTTATTTGTTGAAGGAATAGGTAGAGGAGGCATGTGGGGCATTATGATGATTGCAATGAACAGCAGCAGTCACTTCTGGGGAGGCTTAAATCAAGAAGGCTTCTTTTATACATATATTATCCATTTAAGCCTAAGGAAAGGAAAGCCTTGGAGCCAAAGATATATTGCAAGGGGTGAGAACAATGTGTCCTCAAGGATCGAGAACAGGAAATCGGAAAAACCAGGCAATGAGTTGACAGATATAAGAACAAATTAAGTCTAGTAAAGGCAGTAAGGTCGTGGTAGGCTTCTTAGCAAAACATAGGAAACACCAGAAAACGGTTTCTGGAAAGAGGAAGAGAATCTCCAAATAAAACATCTTCTATATAAAATGAAAATTTTCAAGATCATAATTCCATTTAGGCTTAAAGCCATATTCATAAACTTTCTTCTATCAAGTATTTGCATTATATTGAAAAGGGTAGCACTCTATGATGTTATGGGTCCTAATGATAAATATATGATTTTTAAGAGGCTCAATACTCCTAATGTTTGTTAATGACCCATGTCAGTTATAACTAGTAGTTATATGAATGGTTTAAAAACTTATTACATGGTATATAAAAGAAATCCCTGTTGATGTATTCAATGAATCCTTGATTGATTAAATAAGTCTCCCTATAACTGCTTTTCTCTCATGGTTTTGCATCCCTAGGTACCAATATGATATCAGAGCAATATCCAAGTCTCTAAAACTAAGAAGATTAGTGATCTAAGACATATATTGTCTCAAAATGAACCTAAAGTGGCAGATAGTTAGCATTCATGGTTATTTTGAAACAAAGGACACCATATATTTTAGATGTTTCTAGAGTTCAATCTTTACAAAATAATAATGAAAGAAATTGAGATAGTCTGACACCCTAAAGAAGAACACTAAGGAAACTCAAATCAATGGCAGGCAATTAGAAAATGAACGAAAAATACATGCAGTAAAATGAAAGATGAACAAAACCAATGCAGACGTGTAATACAGAGATAACCTCGACGCCGACTACAAGCAGAAAAAAGTACCTGCAATTTAGAAGTTAAAATGTATCCATTTATACAATGAGATAAGATAAGATAATTTTATTAATGTCCAATGAATGACCACAAAGATAGGTCAATGGGACTGAAGGATACATCCAGAACGAGTACAATATTGGAGTGCAAACACAACTCCTAGAAACCACCAAAGCTAAATGTAGGATAAATGAAGTAAAGAAGAAATACAACAATAGGGCAGCCTCATAAATATGTATATAACTAGATCAAAGGTCCCAATGATGTAGAAAACTTAGTGAATAAGTCCAGGGCTGGAGGTCGATGATGTCAAGGATTCCTAAGTCTAATAGCTGATAGTGAGAGGGGGTAGGACCGAAAAAACGTTTAACTGCCATTTCTATGGATTTCTCTAACATGGTTTCAGAGCTATGCTCATGGTCAAAGGCAGTTTGAAAAACCACTTATACATCTTTGAAGTATTCTCAGTGATGTCACAGTGATCAATTTCGGTACACTTTGGTGAGATATGCTGGGATCAATTTCAGAAAGAAGATTCATGGAAATACAATGACAAGATCTCAGAAGTACGGTGTTAGTTCAGTGAGACATTTCAGAGAATGGCTGATCAAGCTCGATGCAATAGAAGTTATATAAGTTCAGTAAATCCTCAGAAAACAAGTAGAAAGGTCAATATAACTCAGAAAGGAGTTGCGGTAAAATCAAGTGACTACAAAGGAGTAAAATTTCAGATCAACTTCAAATGATAAATTTGTGTGATCTCAGTGTGAAGTCAGTCATAAAGGAGAAGTATGTGATCTAAACTTTCTAAGTTGCTGCATCATAAGGCCCTAAGTTATTTGAGATATATTCGAGTCTGCATAGAAAGAATCAAAGGCAAAAGGCACTGTCACTCAAAGAGGAACCAACACAAATATGAAGAAGACAAGAATCCATCCCAGAAAGATGACAATATGATGTGTTATGAGGTCTAAATTCAATCAGCAAGAATGAGTTGTTTATGACAGCATAAGAAGTAGTCTATATGATGTCCTGTAGCAGCTATTTTCTTGCAAGACTTCTCTTAGCTCTACAACACTCAACAGTTTGAGAGCAACTTCTAACTCAAGTAAGTATTGTGCTTTCTATGTTTTAATGATCTAACAATGTGTTTACAGTTTCCAAGGAGAGCATCAAGTCCTATGAAACATTGATCTATCAATCAAAGAATTTCAAGGTATGTAAACTTGAGGTACGAGGTATATCTAATCTTAGATGGTCCATATAATTCTAGTCTAAGTAAAAGGACATACAAGAACCTTTATCTTTTGGAATTACAAGGTAATCTAGATGTCAAACAAAATAGAATAACTTGATTCCATCCTCCATTGCTAGATAGAAAATCTAGATTAAGAAATTAAAATCATGTTCTCAGTATCACATGTTTTTCTTGGAAGTATTTATTTCAGGTATAAAAGATCATGACTTAAAGCGAACACCTCAAGGAATTCTTACAAGGTTTGTCTAGAAATATCTCCAGGTATGTCTATACACCTTATAAAATTATCTCAATATAAAAAGTACATTCATTTTATTTTTTGAAATTTTGGGGTGTTGCTGAAAGAAGGAATGTTGGATCCGTTGTAGAATATGTTGCTGCATGTGAAGTAGGAAAGGAAAGTGTATGATTGAGGAATCTTCTGTCAAAGACTCGGTTGATAGTCCTACTGAATTGAGAAGCAACATTTAGAACGACCTTGGAGGTTTGTATTTGTTTATGAACATGTGAAAATATATTATTGATTGGGGTTATGTTTGCACAAGTAAATCTCTCGAAGGTTTTTATAGCATGTTGGTTACCGATCAGTTTGATCGGGAGATATTTGTTGTCCTTGATCTGCTAGATCAAGGAGTGTTGAGGCTTTGCGAGTGAAGCATGAGGACACTGGCCAGCACTTTGTCCTAATGTCTAGGGCTCGAAGTTGGAAAGGTGGCATTGGTCATTGAGGTCTACACGCACCAGGATCTTTGGGTTCATGGTTAGCAAGTAAGCCTGATGGTACCTAGAGAGGCTGAAAGCTTGAGTCCATCTTAGTCCCACCCGAATAGATTGCCTTGGTCAGGAATCTAGTTTGTGGCAGTGAAGACAATATCGCCGATATTCGGAAATATCACGATATTTTCGGGGAGACAAGATATAGCCGAGGAAATATCGCGATATTTTGTCTCCCCGAAAATATCGCGATATTTCTGAAATATCGGCGATATCTCAAGGAAATATCGCGCTACGATCTAAAATATCACTGGGCAACAGCGAAAAATGTCGTCGTGGCTAGAAAAGGCCAATTTTGTTTTTTTTTTCAATCATTTTCATCTCTAATTTCTAGAGAAGGAAGGGGAGAGCTATGTGTTTGCTGCCAAGGAGGGTTTGAGTGTTGAATAGCCATTATCGCCACCAAAAACGAACATTTTGTTGATCTAAGATTGAAGAACAGTGAGACAATTTCATTTCTTCCATTAACAGGTATGTTCAAATAAACCCCTATGTTAATGAATTTTTTGATAGTTTTAGGATTATTCTTGCTTGCCTATTTGCCTACAATAATTTTGCTTGCTTTTTTTTTCCATTTGTTATGATTTTCATGCCCATGAGCAAATGCCAAGGTTTTCTCCATATTTGGAGAGCAAACTCCATTTTTTTTTTAACTTTCAAATGCACCTCTTATTGTCATTTATGGTTTTTCATTGAAATCACATTGCAAATAATGTAGCAAAAAAAAATATTTTGTAAAATGATGTGGTTATTACTTATTAATTCCAAAAAAAAATTGGTGCCCTAGGTTTGAGTTAGCTCACTACAAAATTCAAATATGCCAAAAGCCTTGGACCCATTTTGGGAGTATGGGGACCTGATTGTGGGACAAATCGGGCATATCTTACATGCAAATTGTGTGGGACCAGGATGACAGGAGGGGTTACACGATTGAAATACCCTTGTACAGTTTCTAGTCCGGAGCTTATACAAAAAGCTCTTGAGGCAATTGGTGAAAAAGACAAAAACATGGAAGAGTCAGAAAGAAACAAGGCTGAACGTGTAGGTGGATCTTTAGGGATATCTTCTCCTGATTTTGATGCTAAGGGTAGTGGGAGGGGCTCCACAGCATCACCTGCTACTGCTAGTGCGAGGTTATCATTTTTTGTTCCACGAACAGGACATGGATCACAACTTGGCATAAAATCACTTGTTAAAAAAAAGGAAAAGCAAGAAGCAGATAGAGTCATCGGGAGGTGTCTTTTCTGGAGCGACTTACTTCTCAGCATCACCAAAACTAATCCACTTTGGCAGCCAATGTGTGATGCTATTGTTGTTGTGGGCCCAGGGTACAAAAGTGCTACATATGAGGAGTTGCGGGGGCCAATTCTTCAAGTAGAAAAGCAGGACATCAACTCTAGATTGGCGGAGTTGAAAAAAACATGGGAAGTTATTGGATGCACAGTGATGTCTGATGGTTGGACAAATAGGAAGGGTAGGAGCCTTCTAAATTTCTTGGTACATTGTCCTAAAGGTACCATGTTTATTAAATCTGTGGATGCATCAGAACATTTCAAAGATGCAGCAACAATATGTGAGTTGTTAAATGGGTTCATTCGGGAGATTGGTCTGCAGAATGTGGTGCAAGTCATAACAGACAATGCAGCTAATTATGTGTCTGTCGGCAAGATGCTTATGGAGAGGCATCGCACATTCTTCTGGACTCCGTGTGCAGCACATTGTCTCGATTTGTTGCTTGAGGATATAGGGAAACTCTCATTCATCAAGGAGGCAGTTGATATGGCTAGGAGCGTCCCCAAGTTTATTTATAACCATGCTTTTGTTCTTAGCCTCATGAGGAAGTTCACTAGAAACAAGGAGTTGCGGTGTCCTGCGATCACATGTTTTGCCACAAACTTTATTACTCTTCAGTCTTTGCTTCGATGTCAATTCGAGTTGAAGAAAATGTTTGTGTCTAATGACTGGCTTAATTGTAGATACAGTAGGAGATAGGACGGGAAAGCCATTGCAAAAATGGTGTACTCTGAGACGTTTTGGCGTGGAGTAGAAGAAGCATGCTCAGTTAGTGAACCTATAGTAAAGGTTCTCAGATTGGTAGATGAGGAGAAGCCTGCAATGGCTTATTTGTATGAGGCCATGGATAGGGCCAAGGAGGCCATTTGTTCTTATTATGCAGACAAGGGTTCTGTTGGCCTTGATAGGCATATGATGTTATGGGATGTGATTGATAGTCGGTGGACAGGGATGCTTCATTGACCCATTCATGCAGTAGCACTCTTCCTCAACCCCGCATTTTCATACAAATGCAGCTTTGATTTTGATGGAGAGGTGATGTAAGGGCTCCATTCCTATATTCATAGGATGGTCCCTGATCCTGAGCTTTGTAGCAAAATCAATCGCAAGATATAGTTTTATCGAGATTGTGTTGGCCTATTTGGCTTTGATGATGCTATTAGGGAAAGGACCCTCTTCATGCCACGTAAGTGACAAGTCATCACTCATTAGAAATTAGAATTTTCAATTTAGAATTTCCTTACTTATAATTCTATTTTTTTTAAATTCAATTATGTAACTTTTATTTGAAAGTTTAATTATGTTTTAAGTTTTTATTTTTTATTTCTTTATTTTGTTGTAGATATTTGGTGGCGAAGCTATGGTGCAAGGGCACCAAATTTGGAGAAATTGGCCATAAAAATCTTGAGTCAAACATGTAGCTCTTCAAGGTGTGAGCGCAATTGGAGTGTATTTGAGAAAATACATGCAAAACAGCGCAACAGGTATAACTTTGAGCTCCAGCCTTCAGTTGAGCAATTACACTTATTGTAATTTTTAATTTTTAATTTATGACCTTCAAGTGTCAAGAGTCAAGACTCATTAGTTTTTTTTACACTCTTACAAGTTGGAGTTCGCACGGCTCAATGATTTAGTGTATGTGCATTACAACATCCGACTTTGAGTGAGGCAAATAGAAGCACCAATGGATCCAGATACCATTTCCTTAGACAATATTGATGTATTGTCTCAGTGGAGGGTGGAGTCTAAGGAGTCCATCTTGGAGGAGTCACCTTCATGGTTAGAGCTAGATGATCCATTAGAACAGGGGCAGCGAGAGGAGGAGGAGGAGGAGTAGGAGGAGCAGCACTCGGAGGAGGAGGAGGAGGACACTGTGGGAGCATCAGCATCAACACTATCTGCTACTGATTAGGAGAGCACAGCTCCATACCTAGCACTCATTATTTGACATTAGGTGCAGAGGCAGGGCCAGGGCCTTCTACTACTAGGGGCAGGCCTGGCAAACAGCCCATCATGTTTTCCCATAAAAGGGGGAGAGGGCAGTGATTTCAGATAGATAGCTGCTAGTTTTATTTGTTATGCTACATATAACTCATGATGATGAGATATTTTTATATATGTGATGTTATTTTGTATAGGTTCTCCGAATTTGAGTCCTTGAATGGACAATTATCAAGGATCAGCAGGATTTGGTATCGCCTTTGATGTATCATTTCTATTTGACATCATATATATCAGTGCTTTCTTCATTTTTATGTGCCAATGTGTTTATTTCATGTTGTTATTGCTTTATATGTTTAAAAATCTGAAAACAAAAAAAAAATGAATATATTATGCATTTTTTATGCTTGCCGATATTTTCGCCAATATTGTCGATAAGATGTTTTCTGGACCCTCGTCGATATTTTGCCGATATCGATATTTTCAACACTGGTTTGCGGCATTGTGGTGCCTAAATTGTTCATAGACTAATAGATAGATTGCCTTGGTCAGGAATCTAGTCCATCGTATTACAGTGCCTAAACTTCTTCATAGATGATGTGTTTTGAGATCGTCCATGTACCCCTTTCATTATATGTAAATATAAATACCTCCCTAGTTAAGAGGGAGTGTTGAACAATGTAACTAAGTTCGGTCTTCATAATTGTACTTGAAGTCAAAATGTAATACACTTGTCAAAAGAAAAGAAAAAAGAATTTTATTATTATTGAAATTAACTTATTAAAGCATGGGTTTCATGCTTAGGTCATTTGTCTTAGGTCAAGCCTCCATTGTAGGCTTTAGGTTATTGCCACAGTCAATTTGTTTATTGGTCAGAGACTTCTCCATTAAAGTCTCCTTGATCATCATAAAGTCAGCCTCCTCAAAGTCCCCTTGATCATCATCAAGTCAGCCTCCTCAAAGTCTCCTTCAAGTCAGCCTAAAAGGAATAGTCATCAAATGAACTCATGTCGGCCTACAACCAAGATGCATCTTGATAATATCATGTTGGCTCATTTATGATGGACGAATAACTATAAATACAAGCCTAGAAGCTCGCATTCCACAACAAACAGTAGCTCAAATTTCAAAGAAAGTTTCGGTGATCTCTGTGGAGAATTTCGGTGATCTCAAGACAGAAGTTCGGAAAGGCATTTCAGAGTTTTGGTGGCATTACGGGGATGAGTTTAGATGATTACGGTATAACCACAGTTCGGGTGATGCTACCACAGTTCGGTGCTCTCACAGTTTGCTATTATGCTCCCATAGTTCGATAGTATGCCCCCATAGATCGGTGCTACTTCAGTTCCGTGTTATCATAGTGAGGTCTCTATGTAACGATAGTGTTCAAATCTTAGTGATGAAGTCTCAATGTAACAAAATGACAAGAAATCGGAGTTAACACAGTGACATGAGGTAGTCTCGAGTCTAAAGTTTAAGGGTCTTGGTCGTCTCATCTTAAATCTACTAAATGAAGAATTTTGATTGGTGTTACAGGAAAATTTGGGCACATCAACCCCGAACACCAGATCCGTATTATTAGGGTCCATCAACCCCTAATTCAGTTGTTTTCATTCCCTAATGAAGTTAACCTACATCATGCTTGCCTCCCAAAAGTTTCATGACACCATTCATCCAAAAAATGTCCCTAAGGAGATCATCGCAGGTGGCCTTCTATCTGGCTGCAATGAATGGCAGGAACTACACTGTCAGGGTGCTATGCATAGCATCTGGCCTTTGTATCACCTGCAATGGGCGAGATCCATCGAATTTTTTCAATGAATCCATTGGATTCTTCATCCAATGGATGCTTCTAGATGGATTGGGCTCGCTTTTGGATGAGGAAGGAGATGAATGAACCTTAATCCATTATCCCTTCCTCCATGGAACCACTCCCCAAATATGCAAAGCATTCATGAGGGCCATTAATGGCCTAACCTCCTCTTTTCAGTTATAAAAGGACCAGGCATTCAAGGCTAGTCTAAGGTTGGAACTTCTTGAGCTAAGGAAATGCTGCTTGGATGAGATTAGTAGAGAGAGTAATGTTAGCATGTCAAATTGTTGTTTCCATGAGGAGAGAAGGGTTTGAAGCTGGGAGGATGATGTTGAATCAGACATGCATCTACATAGGTTGTAATCTTCCTTTCTATCAATAAAGAGTTCTTTGCTTTTTCCATTCATGTGTTATGAAATGTACATTGTATTTTCGATTCTATAATGTGTTTAGTTAACAGTTTGATATGTATGCTTTGATGGTTTTCTGTCTCAACTTGTGTGCAAGTATCTTTCAAGCGAGTTAAGTACGGAAGGGAGTGGCGAAAGCAGTCAAAGGGAAGAGGGATCAAGCGAGAGATCCAGGTTGGTACTTTTGCTCCTCTTTCTTTTATTTGTTAGCTATAGGAAAGGCAATAGAAGTACTTTAACTGTTGTTCTAGACTTGCTACTAGGTCTAGGGGTTAGTCGTTCGAAAAGACACTAAATTTGCCCATAACAACTGGGTTTTCCCCTAGAGTGAGGTTTTGCCCTTGCAGCATGCCTACATCTTGTGTTCTCTTCTATTTTGTTGTTTGGAATTAATCTTGATGATAAGAGAAGATAACTCGAAAGAACAAATAACAATAATAACATCACAAGATAATGTTTATAATAAGACAAAATGTTTAACTGCCATTTCTATGGATTTCTCTAACATCGAAGTCCTATAGATCAAATGAGGAGTATGGTTGCATGATCTTGGGGGGTGCAAGAGCGAGGGATACTCCTATCATCTTAGGCCAGAGGAAATAAGCTCTAGATAAGCCTTTGGTTGCTTTGCTAGGGTTGGTGAAGGACTCGTTCTGGCAGGCACCCTGTTTGAGAACAATTTGGAACTAATCCCCTTGACGTTGTTGTACCTCAAGAGACAGTTCCTGGCTGTGGGGGAACCAGCGCCCGAGACATTTTGAGATTAATTAAAAACAATTAAATTCAACGGTTGGAATTACAGGCCATGAGAGCTTGCAAGCAAAGCTTCTAGTTCTCAAACCCTAGCCTTCCAAAACAGAATGGCCAGAGAGGCTATGAGAGTTGTAGGGTGGAGGTATAATGCAAAAAATGGAAGAGACAAAGTTTTGGCATAAGCAATTAAGAATATGTGCTTTAACTGTGTAGAAAGAATAATGTAAGACTAAGGAAAAGTGAATGAGAATCCTGGATGTGGAGCACCCATTAAGGGCTTCAAGATTAATTTTAATGAATACAATTAAGTAAATTCATCAAAAACTAAACCAAAGCACAAGCTGCATCTTACATTGTCCAAAAGAGGAAAATACAAAAATTTGAATGTTGAAACTCAAGAGAAAAACAATTACTACAACTTCCCAATGCTGGAATCAACCTGCAATTTCATCTTCAAATTTCAGAGAGAATATTTTGTTTACATTGCCAGTCATGGATGATTGTGTACCCCTATCAAAAATAACTCTCAAACTTTTATTCTTTCCCTTACTCTAACTGTCCCGTAATTAATTTCATCTTCAAATTTCAGAGAGAATATTTTGTTTACATTGCCAGTCATGGATGATTGTATACCCCTATCAAAAATAACTCTCAAACTTTTATTCTTTCCCTTACTCTAACTGTCCCGTAATTAATTATAAAACTAACTCATAGAAAGTTACGTAACTGTCTATTTTCATTGACAATAGCTCTTGTTCTTAAATACACGAGAGCTTGTTTTGGAATGCTTTTATAAATTTAATATTATATATAATATTAATTTTATATCTCTCATATGTCATCAATATAAGAAATCCCTCCATTTAACATGATTCCGTACATTACAATCCGAAAATATATATGAGTTCTAAACCATCTAGAATGAGATTTGGAGTGTAATAAAATATGTGTGAGTCCCATCAAACTACAGTCACATAGTACATTTGCACTGAGTTGGAAGCATGCAGTACTAGATAATGGTTTTGGAAACCCACTTTCTGCTCCACAGGACCACCCTTGGCAGTTTCTTAAAAAGAGAGCAGTGCTACTGTAATGAATTACAACCATTGATATGTTTGAAAACCAGTATGAGGAAACTGCTTACGGGACCACACTTTGACTTAACCTTCGAGTATTTTATGTTGTCGGGATTTGGTTAATTCAAACAAAAAATTATGTGATCCATTGATCTCTTTTCCTTTCCTGTTTGCTTTGTTTGACTGAAGAAGCGGAAATATCAATTGTCTTGAAAGCCTTGGCAGTGACATCAGATCGATGCGAATGAAGCAACATAAAATCCATTGATGTATCATCCACATCTTTCACTGACAAATCCCTTACCCAGCCGATATTTTGATTAGTTAGGTATCCTGCAATTTAGCGAAGCGAAGCAGGGATCCGACTAATTAAAGAGCTTGGGTTTTACTTTAATATTGTTGAATTAATTAAGAACTTTTAATTCATCCCTACACATAATCTGTATGATTATTTTGTGTTGTCACAATGCCCATGGTATAATATTTGTCTGAACGGCGAAGGCCATAAGAAGAATATATGCAAATGAAGGAAATCCAAACATTATTCCATTTGGTTGAAGACATGTTTTAATTCCTATTTTGCTTCTTTCTCCTATTACTGATAACAAATATAAGTATGAACTTTACGCTAGGCAGCCTTTGACAAGCCTATATCACCAATCTTATAAACCAGTCAATGAGACTACAACCTTTTTCATGCAAATATTCCATGCTAAATGCAGCATCCATCACTAAAATCAATCTTTTGCATCCTGATATTAATGAAATTCTCATTATAGAAATTGAATTCCAATAGAATGGGTCAACCCCTGTTTGCAAGACAAATTTGCAAAAAAATGGCCTTGGAAGAACTAGCGAAATATATGAAACCGTTCCCAGTTTTCGGAAATTGTCAGCATTGAAGTCGATACGGGTCCTTCTGCCAAAAAAACCCAGATCACGGATTTTTGAAACGTTGCTTTCTTTGCCCATAATAAGCAGTCGAAATCCACCTCTTGGGGCCACCTGCGAAAATCAATTTGCACAGTGATTGATTTCTTCAGTTCATTGGCTTTTGTATGCTTCTGCTATTACTGAATGCAAAATCCCTGTCAGAGTTTCTGGGAAATTTTATTTGCTCGTCAAGTCCCAACCTATACAAAACCTGGGCAACATAGCATTATTAGTTTTCTCACCAAGCCTGTGGACTGTGCGCAAGAACTTCATTCAAATCATTTGGAGTTTCTACCATGTATTTTCATTTTGGTCCACTGGACTCCCTTGGACAGGCTACCTTTCATTGATGCAGGTACAGAGGTGCATCATGCTTGTTTTTCTGGGAGTGTTGCAAAGAATCAAAAGCAGGCTTCAAAGGCATCACAGAAGATTCCAGGCTTGCAGGACACATGAGATAGATATCCCTGGACTGTCAAAGGATCTGTTGTCGGAGGTGTTAAGAGCATCTAGGTCATTAAGAAGTGGATCTTTACTGGAAAAGTCCTCTTCAGAACAGCTTCCAACACTGGATGTTGATCTTGTAAAGGGAATTGACATAGAGCCCATCTTCAAACCATAGCGGAAGAAACTTTTTGCAACAAAATATGCTGCTAGCAATCAAACAGAGTACCCTCGCTATCTAACCTTTTTGATCAAGCACACTTTTGAGCTCCCAATAGGCAATTTATCGGAGCCAAAGTGACCTATCCACTGAATCCTAACCGCTCAGATGCACATATAAAACTTAGGGACGTTCTCAGCAACCGAAAGTCCTAATTTGCAAAAAATTTGCAACCCAACAGTTCTCTTAGTCTTCGATTAGTCAATTTGATGACGCCCATATGCGGTTATGGCAGAATGGTCACCACCTAATTATGAATGGTTACCATTAAACACCTCAAATAAAGTCCCATGTTTCATAATGCCATAATCCAAAAATGAAACTCTAAGATGAAATTAACCAGTCTATTAGTATCTGCATTTACCTTTCCCTGGATCAAGAAAGGTCAGTTGAATTTATAAACTCAGAATTGCCTATTCCATGCTACTTTAGAGTCCTTATTCAATCAATATTCACCATCAAATTGTATCATAAAAGCTTTCAATTCAGAAGTTCTCAAACACAACAAAGAGCATATTCACATTAAAAGTTAAAATCTGTGCAATTTTCCACACCTTCCAAATGCAATTTCAAGCTCAAGATGGTCCAATTATCAATGCTAAGGTGCCCTTTATCAAAGAGCCTTTCTGAGTAATCAAGAACAATGTCAATTATGAGAATCTTCCAACAATTTATTTATTTCCTCTGAACTATAGTCATGCAACTCTTCCACTGCAGCATAAAGATAAAGTATACTATTAAAATCCTGCATTGAAGCTCCCATGCTAACTCGCACGTTATTGTTCATGGTCCAAATCCAAGAGGCAAAAATAAGCTACAACATCTGGCTCCAGCTGGGGACAGTGCTTTGATAGCAAAGTGTTGAGAACTTGTAGATCAGTGGCCTTAGTTGGGCATGGAGTCAGACCAAAACGGAAATTGATACCAATCCAAAATCTCTGGAAATATCAAACTCTCTGAAACCTCTATCTTAGAGGATCTTTATTCTTGACCTTAAAATGTCAAACTAGAAATACTGCAGCTTCAAAATAAAATGCTCACTGGTTGAGCTTATTTATGTACAGCTTGTATTATATACATGGTTGGAGTCTTTCAAGTGAAATCCACCTTCCAGTGGCACCAGGTCAGCAGTTGAGTACTGGACCTTCTGACTCCATACTGTTTGGATTCAGAAACTAAAGTTGGAAAGGACCATAAAAGATTTTTAGCACATACCCCAGAAATGATACTTGTTACCGACCAAAGAAAAATGACATAGTCAACTACTGGATCTTCAAAGGATTTTTTTATTTGCAATGTCCTTTACACAAACTCCGTTTTCGAGGTTTGAAAGTGAGGAACTTGATTGTCGTTCTCTGCTGACAACCTTTTAGGCTGAAAAGAAAAATCTAAAGTTTGTTCGCCGTGATGTTGATGTTTTTCATGCAATGCCAGCTCTTGACAAAAATCTTTGTCCTCCTGCAATAACACTTGAGAACCTGCACTAGATTCTACTTTATTCTCATAATGATTATAATTCCTACCAGGCCTTCAAAGTGTTGTTCATTTTTTGCAAGGAGTTGTTGATTTAAATTCTCTAAATACTTGAATTCTTGCCTTTCAATAATATGGAAATCCTCTACCCACTTTTTAAAACCCTTCCTTACCTCCAAACCTGCATTTTCTTGCACATCATTTCCATTGTTTTCTTGACAGACCCTCTTGTCTTCAACAATAATTTTTCTTTCAATATGATAAGAAAAATTTCCACAAGACCATAAATTATCTTCAATTTCCTGTGCATAAAGAGACATCAACTCCAGAGTGCAAGGCTTTCTCTCCTTGAGATAAAAAGTGAGGTCAATAGGATAAGCCTTCAAATAGCTCACCATGGCAGCAGCTTCAGGGGGTCGAATTTCTTTCAGCGTACTGAAATAAATCTTTTGAAACCTCCTATTAAACTCAGCGATTGATTCATAGCTCTGCCTCTGGATAAGTATATAATTCCAAAAGGTGTTTTTCATATGACTTGCGCTCACCCCAATATCTAAGAAAGATATTTTGAAAACCTTGCCACAAATTAATTGAACATGCTTCTAAATGTTGGAACCACTGCTACGCTTCCCGCTTTAACGAATGACAAAACAACCTGAAAGCCACATCTTCATAAATAATTTGAAATTGGTCCAGAAAATACTCAAAGTTTAAGACATGTTGTTCAGCTGTAACATCATCATTCTCTCCAGAGAAATTTGGCAAAGTTTTGAAGCCTTTTGAAGGATATTGATGAAGACTTGTGGGCAGCTTCAGGAGTTTATAGATTACCCTGGTTTTGAAAAGCAGAGGGTTGATTGTGAGGCAAAGTGGTGGTTACCAAAGATGATGAATCATCTTCTTTATATTTTGACTGTGGGTGATTGTCTTCAGGAATTATAATGCAACAATCATTTCTCATGTCAGATTCAAGTGATAAAGATGTCCCAAGATCAATGATACAGGAAGAAAAGAAGTCTTCTTTTTCCAACAAAGAATGTGCTTGATGAGTCTTATAATCTTTTGAGAATAAGAGGCAACAAATAATCTTTGTAATGTGTGGGGGGAAACGGACAAAAGAGATGATAAGAAAATATAGAGATTCTTTGAAAAACCTCAAAGTTTTATACCTGGTTTTTCCCTGTTGCTTCCTCATTTTCTTGTCAGCAAGAATTCTTCTCCAGTGTTTTTTTTTGCCAGTGGAGTCACCAGGTGAATAATAAACAGCCAAAAAATAGATATTTAATACCCAGGGAAAAATAACTTTGTGTCTTCGTTCCCCGGCAAAAGTGCCAAAAAATGTTGTACCTCAAGAGACAGTTCCTGGCTGTGGGGGAACCAATGCCCGAGACATTTTGAGATTAATTAAAAACAATTAAATTCAATGGTTAGAAGTACAGGCCATGAGGGCTTGCAAGCAAAGCTTCTAATTCTGAAACCCTAGCCTTCCAAAGAAGAATGGCCAGAGAGGCTATGAGAGTTGCAAGGTGGAGGTGTAAGCAGAAAATGGAAGAGATAAGAGTTTTGGCATAAGCAATTAAGAATATGTGCTTTAACTCTGTAAAAAGAATAATGTAAGACTAAGGAAAAGTGAATGAGATTCTTGGATGTGGAGCGCCCATTAAGGGCCTTCAAGGTTAATTTTAATGAGTACAATTAAGTAAATTCATCAAAAACTAAACCAAAGCACCAGCTGCATCTTACACTGTCCAAGAGAGGAAAATACATAAATTTGAATGCTGAAACTCAAGAGAAAAACAATCACTGCAACTTCCCAATGCTGGAATCAACCTGCAATTTCATCTTCAGATTTCAGAGAGAATGTTTCGTTTACATTGCTAGTCATGGATGACTGTGGCCTTCTGAACCCCTATAAAAAATAACTGTCAAACGTTTATTCTTTCCCTTACTCTTAACTGTCCCGTAATTAATTATAAAACTAACTCATAGAAAGTTATGTAACTGTCTATTTACATCGACAATAGCTCTTGTTCCTAAATACACGAGAGCTTATTCTGGAATGCTTTTAAAAATTTAATATTACATATATAATATTAATTTTATATCTCTCATATGTCATCAATATAAGAAATTCCTCCATTTAACATGATTCCATACATTACAATCCAAAAATATATATGAGTTCTAAACAATTTAGAATGAGATTTGGAGTGTAATAAAATATGTGTGAGTCCCATCAAACTACAGTCACATAGTACGTTTGTACGGAGGTGGAAGCGTGCAGTACTAGACAATGGTTTTGGAAACCCACTTTCGGCTCCCCAGGACCACCCCTGGCAGTTTCTGAAAAGGAGAGGAGTGATACCATAATGAATTGCAACCATTGATATGTTTGATAAGCAGTTTGAGGAAACTGCTTATGGGAACACACCTTGACTTAACCTTAGAGTATTTTATGTCGTCGGTATTTGGTTGATTCAAAAAAAAATTATGTGAACCATTGATCTCTTTTCCTTTCCTGTATGCTTTGTTTGACCGAAGCTGCAGAAATATCGATTGTCTTGAAAGCCATGGCAGTGACATCAGATCGTCGTGAATGAAACAACATAAAATCCATTTATGAATCATCCAGATCTTTCACTAACAAATCTCTTACCCAGCCAATATTTTGATTATTTCCGTATCCTGCAATTTCGCTCTCCTCATTTTCGCAAAGCAGGGATCCGACTAATTAAATAGCTTGGGCTTTACTTGAACATCGTTAAATTAATTAAGAACTTTTAATTCATCCCTACACATAATCTGTATGATTATTTTGTGCTGTCACAATGCCCATCGTATAATATTTGTCTGAACGGCGGAGGCCATAAGTGTTGACACCTAATCCTTGTGATTGGGTGAATTATTGTAAATAGATAAATAGGAAATATGAACAGTCATCGGGAGACGAACTGAACAATCTCTCCCTCATGTATATAATGAAGACCTACCTAATGGAATAAAACAATCAAATTATTTTTGCCTGACGGAGTTACTGCCTGGCCTGACATGGTATCAGAGCTAGCTCCTTTTTTAGCTCTTGTCCCTTGTAACTCCCTTGTCTGCTCTGATATACCTGCGTTGCTCCTCCATACAATTAGTTGCGCCCTCTGTCTGCCATATTCCATTTATACAGACCTGCGCCTGACATTCACCTGAACGATGCAAACGTTCCTCTGCCATATTCTTTGCTAAACGTTGATAGCCTGTTCCACGTATTTTGATCTACTGAAACGTTCCTCTACCTGTTCATCTGAATGCGTTGATTGCTCTCTGGTGTCAAAGCACTTCATATTGCGCTGCTCGTCTTTCCTCTCGCTCTTCTTTCTTGTCTGTTGCGGCTCCCTTCTTGGGAGGAAGTCTTCTGAACTTTTCACAGTCTCCCAACACCAAATCCATGTGGTGATCAAATGCCATGAATTTTCCAATCAGGCGACGCCCGTCCTGTATCATCACCCGCCTTTGCTACTGAACTTCTTGTTTGTTATCCCATTACAATAAGGCCATTAAGGCGTCGCCTCTTTTGGTAGATGGTAGACGTGTTTTTATCAAAGAAAAGTGGTGGTTATCTGATCGAGTGTGTTGTTGCAGTTCGTGCTGCAGAAACCAGGTCTCGTAGTGCGGTTTGGCAGTCAGGGTCGCTGTCGTTAGGCATCCGAGGAAGGGATGGAGTTTGCATTCTTTGGAGTCAATTAGAAAGGGAGCCTTTGTTTGTGAGTATGCAGGTGAATTTTTGACAATAGTTGAAGCTAGAGAAAGGCAACGGCGTTATGATGATTCCATTTTGAGTAAGCACAATTTTCGTTCTACTCTTTTGGTCATAAGAGAGCATTTGCCTTCTCATGATGAATGGAAAGAAGCGATGCAAAAGGAGTATGATGCCCTCATAAAGAACGGCGCTTGGAAGCTGGTTGATCCTCCATTTGGAGCCAAACCAATTGGCTGCAAATGGGTCTACAAGAACAAGTATAAAGTTGATGGCTCACTTGACAAGCACAAAGCTAGGCTTGTGGCAAAAGGTTTTGCACAGAAGGAAGGGGTCGGTTATGAGGAGACTTTTGCCCCCACAGCAAAATGGGCTACCATCCGGACACTCTTTGCACTAGCAGCTCAGAACGGTTGGAAATTCCATCAAATGGATGTAAAAACTGCTTTCTTGAATGGAGATCTAAAAGTATGCAAACTTGTGAAGTCCTTGTATGGCCTCAAACAAGCACCGCAAGCTTGGTATGAAAAACTAATTGAGCATCTTCTGAAACTCAATTTCAAACATTTTGATCTTGATGATGCAACTTTATTTGTCAAGAAAGTTGGCAAAATAGTTGTATATCTTGTGGTATATGTAGATGATCTTTTAATGACAGGGAACAATGAAAGCTACATTGCATCCATAAAGAAGGAATTGGGGGAAAGTTTTGAAATGACTGATTTGGGCTATGTTCATTACTATCTTGGCATTGAAGTAACCCAACATCCAAAGTCCATATTTCTTTCTCAAAAGAAATACATTGGAGATTTGTTAAACAGGTTTGGCATGACAGAGTGTAATCCCCTAACTACTCCAATGGAACAAAACTTAAAGCTCACATCTATTGAAGGAAAAGAATTTAAGGATGCAACAAAGTATAGACAACTTGTAGGAAGTCTCAAGTACCTAAATACTACCAGACCAGACATTTCGTTTGCTGTTGGAATCCTCTCCAGGTTTATGCGAAAGCCTTGTGAGGGACATTGGTCTACTGCAAAAAACGTTCTAAGGTACTTGAAGGGAACTCAAGACTTTGGAATCAAGTATACGCAGGTAGACGACTTCAGCATGATTGGATACTCTGATTCAGACTTCGATGGAGACAAGGAAACTGGAGTATCAACTTCAGGATATCCTATGAGTCTTGGATCAGGAGCTGTCTCCTGGAGATCACGCAAACAATCAGTTCCAGCAGATTCCACAACAGAAATAGAATACGTGGCTGCCGCTGAAGCAACAAAAGAAATTGTGTCGCTCAGGAAAATTCTTGAAGATTTGCAGGTAAAACAAGTACAATCAACTCCACTCATGAATTGAACAATACCTCTGCAATAAAGTTGGCCAAGAACCCAAAGTTCCATGATCGAACGAAGCACATCAATACTAAATATCATTTGATTCAACACCATGTTGAGGCCAAAACAATCCATCTCCGTCATTGTTCCACAAATGAGAAAATTGCAGACATCTTCACCAAAGCGCTTAGAAAAGAAAAGCTTGAACGATTCAGAATGATGCTTGCACTCACCAACATCCCTTCAAATTAAGGGGGGGATGTTGACACCTAATCCTTGTGATTGGGTGAATTATTGTAAATAGATATGAAGACCTACCTGATGGAATAAAACAGTCAAATTATTTATGTCTGATGGAGTTACTGCCTGGCGTGACAATAAGAAGAATATATGCAAATGAAGGAAATCCAACATTATTCCATTTGGTTGAAGACATGTTTTAATCCATATTTTGCTTCTTTCTCCTATTACTGATAACAAATATAAGTATGAACTTTACACTGGGAAGCCTTTGACAAGCCTATATCATGGTTCACCAATCTTACAAACCAATCGATGAGACTACAACATTTTTCATGCAAATATTCCATGCTAAATGCAGCATACATCACTAAAATCAATATTTTGCATCCTGATATTAATGAAATTCTCATTATAGAAATCGAATTCCAATAGAATGAGTCAACCCCAGTTTGCAAGACGTTTTTGCAAAAAGTGGTCTTGGAAGAACTAGCGAAATATATGAAACCACTCCCAGTTTTCGGAAATTGTCAGAGTTGAAGTCAATACGGGCCCTTCTGCAAAAAACCCAGATCACGGATTTTTGAAACGTTGCCTTGTTTTCTTTGCCCGCAATAAGCAGTCGAAATTCACCTCCTGGAGACACCTGCGAAAATCGATTTGCACAGTGATTGATTTCTTCAGTTCGTTGGCTTTTGTACGCTTCTGCCATTACTGAATGCAAAATCCCTGTCAGTGTTTCTGGGAAATTTTATCTGCTCGTCAAGTCCCAACCTATACAAAACCTGGGCAACAACAGCATTATTAGTTTTCTCACCAAGCCTGTGGACTGTGCGCAAGAACTTCATTTGAACCATTTGGAGTTTCTACCATGTATTTTCATTTTTGTCCAATGGACTGCTCTTGGACAGGCTACCTTCCATTGATGCAGATAGCTGATGTGCATCAAGCTTGTTTTCCTGGGAGTGTTCCAAGGAATCAAAAGCAGGCCCAAAGGCATCACAGAAGATTCCAGGTTTGCAGGACACGATGAGATACATATCCCTGGACTGTCAAAGGATCTGTTGGTGGAGGTGTTAAGACTCGAGAGCATCCAGGTCATTAAGAAGTGGATCTTTACTTGAAAAGTCCTCTTCAGAACAGCTTCCAAAACTGGATGTTGATCTTGTAAAGGGAATTGACATAGAGCCCATCTTCAAACCACAGCAGAAGAACCTTTTTGCAACAAAATATGCTGCTAGTAATCAAACAGAGTACTCTCGCTATCTAACCTTTCTGGTCAAGCACATTTTTGAGCTCCCAATAGGTAGTTTATCGGAGCCGAAATGACCTATCCACTAAATCCTAACCGCCCAGATGCACATATCAAAATTAGTGACATTTTCAACAACTGAAAGTCCTAATTTGCAAAATTTTGCAACCCAACAGTTCTCTTAGTCTTTGATCAGTCAATTTGATGATGCCCATATGCAGTTATGGCAGAATGGTCACCACCTAATTATGAATGGTTACCATTAAACACCTCAAATAAAGTCCCATGTTTCATAATGCCATAATCCAAAAATGAAACTCTAAGACGAAATTAACCATTCTATTAGTATCTGCATTTACCTTTCCCTGGATCAAGAAAGGTCAGTTGAATTTATAAACTCAGAATTGCCTATTCCATGCTACTTTAGAGTCCTTATTCAATCAATATTCACCATCAAATTGTATCATAAAAGCTTTCAATTCAGAAGTTCTCAAACACAACAGAGAGCATATTCACATTAAAAGTTAAAATCTGGGCAATTTTCCACACCTTCCAAATGCAATTTCAAGCTCAAGATGGTCCAATTCTCAAAGCTAAGGTGCCCTTTACTGGACAGAATTCATGGGGTGGGATACATTTCATTTGTGCCAGGTTTGGATAGGAATTCACTCATATCTTCCGGAGGAGAATTGCAGGGCCATCCTACAACTAGTAGAGCAGGGCTTTGTGACATATTCAACAGTTGTAGATTGTGGGGGACACAGGACCATTAAAGGAGAGCGTAGCACCAAATTTGGGTAATTCCGGGAGGTCGGAATTACCCCGAATCCTTTTTGGGTTTTGCTGGTCTAGTCTCAAGGAGCGTGCTCTAAATTTTGCAGAAATTTTAGAGGGGTTTTGGGCCCTCAAATCTCAGTTCACCTACAGCAGCAGTGCAGAATTTTCTAGGCTGAATGCACAGCTTGGAGTCATTTTGAGTAGAGATTTCCAGCCATTCTCACCTGGGTATTTGCTTGCTTATTGTAGCAACCCCAGGTGCACACTTTCCATCTGTCGGTGTACTCAGATTTCACGATTATCAATAAAATGGCTCAGGATTATTGTTGCTGCCCTATGGAGTTTTAATTTGTCTCTGCGTGTGTTATTTTCATAAATTTCATGGTTATGCTTATGCTGTATCGAGTATATGTTTGGTATATCACTGTAAATTTCTATTAGGAATATTACAAAAACAAAACTAGAACAAACACTTTTGAAAATCATGTCCATGCAGATGAAGAGAGATAGCCTCACTCTATTGCAAACCCACCTGACACAGGCATAAAACCAACTCAATAGACTAAGTCGAATGGATACAACATACTTGAGTCGGATGGAAGAATAAAGAAAACAGAGCTGAATTTATGATGGCAGCATAGACGTCAATCAGACCCATACCAAACAAAGACAGATAACTTACACCAAATGAAAAATCCAACAAAATGTGCCCTAAAAATATTATAAATATACAAACAAATTTAGCCCTAGAGATAACTTGCATTTTCTGGAGCCTCTTGTCATTAAGACAAAGCACATAAATACACATTTCAGGGGGTTGTCTTTTATGAAAAAAGAAAGCCCCTCTAGAAAAGTTTAATAGACATTACTTTCATAAATGGAAGATGAAAACCTTGTTACACTTAATGTACAAAGACCCTTACGAGAAAAATAGTGGGACATGACCCAAACCCACTCAAGCAAACAAAATTATAAAATGGCATAATAGTGATGGCAAGGAAAAATCAATTATAGAACTAGTTGTATCTGATTCTAACTTGCAACATCTTGACTTAGGAAAATCATCCAAAGAAATATGGGATGAATTGAATGGATTATTTGGATCAAAGGAATTTAATGACAAGATTTACTTAAATCAAGAGTTCTTTAGGTTCAAATGACTGATGGGGAGATTATCTCAAAAAAAGGACTAAGAGCCATAATAAAACAATTAGTGAAAGTATGTGTAAATGTCAAAGAAGCAAAGGCAGTCCTCTTAAAATAGTTTACCTCCAAATTATAGCAATGTGGCATTCACATTTTGTCAATTTCCTTAACAACCATTCGAGAATATTATATCTTCTCTGGTGTTCAAACAAAAGTGATTAAGTGAAGAAGGATATCCTCAAGAAAATCCCCTTCTTGCTAAAAGCGAAAACAAGCAATATTACTGTAGGAAACGGAGCCACAAACCTTAGAATTGTAAAGTTAAATCTACTCATACTCGAAAAGGAGAAGTTAGCCACCAAGGTTCAAAGCTCACAAAAGTGGTTGGATTTCCCCCAACAAGGGTGGTCGTGAAGCCAGTAGCACCACCATGCTCATTAAGACAGTCTGGTAGCCATGTGCTCCTCCAAAAACAAACCACAAAGTCCCACTGTTGGATGATGATTGTAGGTTTCCGAGACTAAGGAGTCAAAAATTCCTCTAGAAGCACGGTCAATCCTTGAAATGAAAAGTTAAAGATAAGAAACAGAAAGAAGGGGCTAGGTCATTGTTGAAAACACTACTAACGAGAAGGTTGAGGATGATATTACAAAAGGAAGATAATTTCATATTTAGAGCAGTTGATAAAATAGTACTCTGCTTTGAATTTGGGTCAAATCAGAAAAGTTTCTAGTTTCGAGGAAATTCTATTTTTAGCATATTTCTATTTTAAGTGGGCAGTCAAAATATCAAGATATTTATGTTTTCAGAGACCCGACAAGATGATTGATCAGTCAATCCATGTTTTTTGTGCTTTTTATATCTATTTCATCATTCTACATGCTTTTGTTGACATATATGCATCAAAATATATAAAAAAATATATTAAATAAAAAATCGCTCCCGAACCGGGAGCTTTTGAAAATGTCACTCCCCGCTACCGCCCCCAAGTAACCTTGCTTTAGAGTGTTATTTTTCCATACAAACATAGCGCCCGGCACTTAATTCCTAGCAGATTGCAAATCTACCAATTAATTGCACAGATAGGTTCTTAATTAAATTCAGTGGAAGAAAAAAATACCAATCTCAATCACAATGACACAACAAACTATGCCCAATCAAATAAACTCAGCATTAAATTGATTCAAAAACTGTTTGGGCTCTCGTCTTGGGATAACAACCCAATTGAAGGGAATACATGTACAACATTGGATCTTATCCAACTAATCAAGCCCTCCTTGGTTGATTTGCATCTCCTTGCTACACCCTTCCTCGAACCCAACACACTTAGTATCACACTCCTCACCGAGATGCCTCTCTCAAAATTTTGTTATTGTACGATGTGTCTCTCCTTCTCCTTACACTTGCTTATATAACTTTACATTGAGCTAAATCCCTAACCCTAATCTCTAAAGTGACTAACGGCCAAGATTAGATCTCGTCTCACTTGAGATCGAAGGCTGAGTTTAAAACATGATAATTGAAGTAAATACTTTACTTTTTCTGATTTTTCTTTAGCTCAATAAAGCCAATATAATAATTATGTATTTTTTCTAAGTTACAAAGCAAGTTGCTCACACTAGAGCAAGTGTCAAAGGAGACTTTGTTGAGAAATCTATGGGCAACTAGATTAGGTGATTTCTCTTACTTTGATAACTGCTTGTGATGTATTTTTACTTAACTGGAAAGTTGATTAGCTTCTTCTTTCACTTGATTATTATTAGTATTATCTTCATCAAACAACTACCAAACCATAAAGAACAATAAGACAAGAGGACACAATATATAGGCAATCATCCAGGGCCAAAACCTCTCCAACTGAGAGGAGAAACCTCAAGATTTCTTCTCTTCTTATAGACCTTCAATAGAGGAATTCCAAGACCTATGACCCTTGACCAAGACCCCTCCAAGACCAAGTCAAACATTTCTCTGATGAGTGTTCCTTTTAGCAACTTTGTCCTCTGTAACTTCTGCAATCTCGATCCCTGCAAATTCTTCTACAACTTCGACCTCCCAACAGATTCTTCTACAACTTTGACCCAGCAGTTTCTTCTAGAACTTCGACCCAACGGTTTCTTAAGGAACTTCGACCCGGCACTTCGACTTGCCCAACAGCACTTCAACTTGCCTAGTAACTATAGAAATCCTAACACAAGATTGAGAGAGAGAGGCCCAAAAACTTTGATCTTACTATCTTCGTTTTCGTCCTTTTCGAACTTCTATCTTGAGGAGATCAAACTTGCTTGAGAGTATATCCAAATGAGCTCAAGTTCCTTCTTATATATAGGCTTTTTGAGGGGTACGAATTGCTATCTTTAGGCCGACTTGTCCCTTCATGTAGAACGACTTGAACTTTGCATCATGACAAGGCCTTAGAGGGTCTTTTGACTCAAATAAAATCTTTTTACAATATGTAACATGCCCAAATGGGTCTTTCATACATAACAATGACTCTCTTGACTTGTAGACTCAATGACAAGCCCTAGGAGCTCTCAATGGGATCTTGACCTATAAAATAAATTTTCTTGAGCATGAAACCCATGCCTCAAGAATAACAATAATTGATTTTTTTTTCTCATTAGATCAAACACCTAAAAACATGATTACATACGTCATTATGAAGACCGAACCTAATTACATATTTCAACAAACTTTGGGTGACTTCTGCATGCCTAGACACTTAATCTTGTGCCAAAGTACCTACCCAAACTACAAACATCAACACTCCCTCTTAGCATTCAAGGTACTTTTGTCGTCGGGAACTGACTTCGATCCTAAAGCTACATCTGTTGCCATGTCTACTCCGTCTAAACTGAAAACCTTTCCTACCACCTGGTCTGGAAGCATCCTGGAAGTCCTACTCCCCTTGGCTTGGTTCCTAGAAACCTCTTGCTCTTGAACATCCTATAAGGTCATCTCATACCAAGAGACCTTGTAGGAATTTGCAAACTGATACTCCCACCTAAACCTGAAGGTTGACTCCCTCTAAGTTGCTCAACCTTCAGAGCTTCCCGCTCCTTGTTCTCTGCCACTGCTCTACTTCTTAACATTGCTCAAATAGGTTGGCCCTTTAGCCTACACAGGTTGCTCTCTCTAACTCCAATGACATGTCCCCCATCAAATCTAGATCCCCTACATCTGATTAGTACCTTCGCATCCTGGAATGTTACACAACACCCCTTCTTCTCTATCATAGAGACTGAGAGCAAATCGCACTTGAGTTATGGCACACAATGCATGTCCTTCACTTTCAACATGCCCCCTCACTTGAGCTGGAATATCATTGTTCCAAACCCTCCATTGCATGTTTGGAATCACCACCAAACTCCACATGCAACTCTGAGTTCCACTCGATCAAGTTGGCAAACAACTCTCGCACTTCTCCTTGTGGCACCAACAAAAAACCTACTGGTTTATAGATCTACAAAGATATTTCTCATGGATTTGTCTCGGTCATTTAAGACATCCACTAAAAATTTATCAACTGCCAAACCCTCGACTGGTATAGTCTCCCTCTTTCCCTCTAAGTGTTGACCTCTACCAATCCTCTTGGCAAGCCCTGATAGTATTGTCCTTCATACCATGCTCTCTCTGCCACAACCGGCTCGCTCTGCTAAAATTTCTTTGCACCTTAGGTTTGGTCTATGACTTAGCTAAGCACACAAAAACGCTCGCAATGCCCAAAATAAACAATTTTGCATAGCAGAATATAACAACAATGAGATCAATAGCAGTACACGGTCTTTATTGGCCTAAATCACACTTTTCATTAGTCCATTAATAAGAAAACCTTAGGGCTCCCGTACCAGGGATCATAGCCCTTTACAAACCCTGATAGGATGCTAATATACACATTTTTTCCTTTGAATGAAACCCTAGGGCTGAGGTCTAGTCCATCAGGTCCCCATCTGCCCAAATACAAAATACAATCAACAAGTACTTGACTTACTTGGGTTGTTCCTTTAGCCCTCACATTTCAGTGCACTCGTTGTACCTTGTTGTAGCCCACTTCCTTCTGTTGTTACAGACTTCTTCTACACCATGGTCTGCTCCTTTAGAATCTAGACCATAGTCAACGTCATTTCACTTGGCAGACTCCTTGCCTTGCTATCGAACCCTTGGCCCCCACACACAAACCTTTGTCTAGCCTTTGTCCAGACCATGGCTACTTCTATCCTACCCTCAACAAACCTTAACCCTAGCCCTTACGGTCTCAGCACTGCAGTAGCAACCTCTGATCAACCTTGGTCCTCCTACAGGGAGCCTTGATCACTGCGATTAGCACATTTAGCCCTTACCTACCCTCTTCTTGCTTGTCTACTCACCCTCGGCCTTACACAGGTCTTCTAACACTTTGTCCATCTAGTGGCCCCTCACACTAGCCTTCAGTTGCCCGCAGTCTGCTATTATATACCTTCATCCAGCTCTGTCCACCCTGCAACCCTACTCCTAGGGCTCAAGCACCCTGCAACTAGCCCTTATTATCATTGTGGTTGCCCTTGAAACCACAGAACAAGCCTGTAGTTGACCTTTCTAGGCCTTAAACCTGCCTCGACCTTGTTCTATCTACCACGGACTACCCTCTCTTGTTTCTTGCCAGGCTTCCACACCTCCAAACTAGTCATAGATTGCTTCAGACAAACCTCGGCACACTCTTGCTTGGCAAACCATCAGCTCGACCTCTTGGACAAACTCCTCACTTGCTCCTGTGGCTCTTTCTCTAAGGCTATGGCTTCTCTTAGGGTAGATCTCTTGCTCACAAGATGAGGCCTTCCACTTGTGTGTCTAGGCCTCTCCTTTGGCCTCTTATTTATATCTCTTGTGTGAGTGTCTTGGGGGTCTTCTTTTTCCTTCAAGAAACCCTCACTTAACCACTCAACAACAAATTCGAATATAATATTAATTATATTGGGTACCAAGCCCACAACAATGGATCCAAAACACCAACACTTGGGTATCTTTCCCACAACCTTCCTTTTTGCGGGTTTTCTCCACTCAAAAATACCTTCTGAGCTACCCGAATTTCAACACATGCTTGGCACGGTAGATCCCCTGCCCAACGACTTCTTGTTGGCCATTGCATCTTGCAACTACTCAATCATGCCCTGCGCAGAATTCTACCCATGGTGTGATCCCTCGTTCTCTCTCTGCCTTTGCGGCACCACCTACACCACCTCGCCAATCCTTTTGTGACTAACTCATCCATAGCCTGAATCCTACACTAATGTGCCCAGTTGCTTTCTCCTACAGTGCACGGCCCTAGTGCTTTATGGTGGCTCCTCGCACACACACCCCATTAACCATCTGCTATCCTTTTGCAATTTGTGGCTTGTCAGCCACTAATGGTTGTTGCTTGACCCCACATGATCCCAGCTACCACAGTGTGGGTTGTAACCTTCTGCTACCCCAAGTGCTTGAACCTATCAGCGATAACAGGAGCCTTTCCTCTACGATCTGTTGAGCCAGCTGAACGGAAGCTCACCTTCAGCTCAGGTGGTTGTTTACACAAATTTTCATCTGACCAGCCTGTCTTAACACCAAGCCACTGCCTTCACCTCATGGCTTGAGTTTGTTGTCACTGACAGTTGTGGGTGGAGGCGCCTAGATCCATATATGTTCTTCTTATATTGTTATTTGCAGCCATATATACCCTACTCTCATTTATAATTACAATGTGATTAACTTTCGTTTTTAAAAACGTGTTTCACCTAAGGGAAGTTATCAAGTGTTGCATTGTCTTGTGCTTAAGTTCACTCTCTCTACGATTATGCACCCATTGGCAGATTTCTCTTGAAGTGTTGCAATGCCCAAGTGTTGGTTTATGTTTTTTTTACCACAAACTTTGGGTTTGTGTTGGTTTGGTTCAATTCTCTCACTATTTCTCGTGGCTCTCAACATGGTACCGATGTGGATGTGAATCTCACTTACTCAATTTAGTAATTGATCCAAAGATTTTGGTTAGTGGCATTGCTTAAGGCTTCTTTGCAGCGATAGAACTAGGTTTTCTAAATCATTTGCTTTTCTTGGGTTTCCTAGGGCTTAGACCCATTCATCTCTTTTTCAAGGTATTTTAGGTCCTTCAAGGCCAAGGCTCCCTTACTTCCTTAATTATGCAACAAAAGGTCGTGTATTGTAGATATTTGCTGGAAGACATTTGTACCTCTCTCTTGTGCCTATCAAGGCAAACTTCTAAAGACTCTACAAAGGCTTCTTCTTTGAGTTGTTGAAAATCGTAGACTTGTCTTGCAGTGCAGATTTGACCATGCACTCTACATGTTGGTCCTCCACTTGACACGAATGGATTACTAACTCTGGAGATACCAACCATATGCCAAATAAGTGGGGCAAAGAGGGCAAAAATGATGGTTTTAAAGTGGTTTCCTTAGGCTATTGTGATACAAGGCATGTTTCACAACATCTTGAATTGATCCATTGTGACATTTGTATGTATATGATCACTTGTTCGCTTGAGGGAGCTATGTAATTCCTCACCTTTTTTATCTAGTTGCTACTCACAATTCACCAAGATATTTTTCACTACTTGTTTAAAATGATTTGAATATAGATTATTCTCGTCATGTTTCAGTACATGTGTTTCCGTCCCATTATTATGTTAATCCTACAAGTGTTTCCTCAAACACTCCTATCGTGACATGGCAAATAGAGGTTGATGACAAGACCTTACCAATGAGTTGTTTGAATCCCATCCTACAAAAATATATTCTTCTATACTTATGGCCGAGGCCACCTTCACCAACTTGTGGAATTGTATTGTGTGGACGATTTGGCATTCAGGGAGGATGATATGCAACGTCAACCTTACATGGCCCATGTTCGCCATTAAGGGGTGATGTGAATCTTGTGATGTGATATCTTCTCTTCATGGCCCCGCGGCCAAATCAGGGGGGATGTTGAAAAAAGGGGTGCAATCTTTATTTTCATCAACAGCCAATCTTATGTTGAATTGGATATTTATAAACCCACTCCCAATTGTATTTTGGTCACATCCAACTTATATTGAGTTGGGCATTTATACACCAACTCTCATTTGCATTTCCGCCACAAATTAACCTTATATAGAGTTGGGTATTTCTACACCGACTCTCATTTGCATTCCGGCCATGGTTGCAATTATACTAAGTTGGGCATTTATACACCCGATCTCATTTGTACTCATCATTTTTCTTTGTTGCCCCTTGTTCGGCTTCAAGGGAGGGTGTTGAAAATGGTGTAAGATTCACTTTCGACCATTGTGGGCTTTAGATTGTAATCATTATTATATTTCAAAGTTTGGCTAAGGTGAACCTTTACACATAGGCTCGTGAACCCTCTTGGGGTACGTGTCCTACCTCCTGACTTTTGTATATATACACAACCCTCATCTGTAATTTATGAATGATGTGATTATCTTTCATTCTTAATGAAGTGTTTTGCCTAAGGGATTATTTCCCTCTTCTAGCACACATGTTCTTGGGTTCACAATCTCTCTAGGGTTGTGCACCTCTTGGCTGATTACTATTCAAGTATTAGGCTGCTCTAATGCTGATTTATGTTTCTCTTTATTGCAGAATTTGGATTTGTGTTGATTCTGTTCAATTCTCTTGCAACTTCTCTTGAATGTTAACACTAATAACAATGCATTAAGAACATTTGTTCATAGGTACATAGCAATAGTAGCTATAACCATCCCAATGTAAACTAAATCTCTGGGCCTTTATAAAAACATTAGAAGTTTATGATGAAGTTTTTTGGAAATATGCCACAAATTAATCTCTCTCTATGTGTGTGTCAGTGAGAATGATTTAATGGATGTGGGTAATGCTACATATTTCCCTCGTTAAATAATGAGTTTAATTATCTCGTGAACAGTGTCTATCAAATTAGTTTTCTCTATGTGATTTCTTATCCATCTCTCTTGCTCTGATTAATGGATGTGTGTATACTAAATATTTCCTTTCTTTCAACAATGAATTTAATGTGAAAGGCATCTATCAATCTAGTTTTGTCTAAGTGATTTCTTATCCATCTCTCTTGCACTGATGTCACTAACTGTGCAAGAGCCCTCAGGAGCATGCAATGTTACAAATTTCAAATCAAAAATGCTTCTTCAATAGAGAACCTGTATATGCTAGAATTTTTGTTACTAGTGCATGTTACTATGACAATGCTAGCTATGTTGTGGGATACAAAAGTGATTCCAATGGTTTAATGTCAAGAATAAATATTAAGCGAACAAAGCATCTTACTGTGAGCAGCCTGTTCTATCAACAAGCAGATCACAAATATAAAGAGAACAAAAAAAAGCATCCATTCAATTCAAACTTACATATTAATCACATGATCTCTATTCTACTAAACAATTTAGTATTTCTTTGAAAAGCAGAGAAGCAACAAGACACTTAAACCTTTTCAGCACCAGTTGAATCGTCAATGACACAATTTTCCCGTAAGCAAACCCACATGTTGTCCAGATCATCTGCATTTAGCAGCAAATCTGATTGTTTCTGCAAACATGACATAAAAATACCATTGTATAAAATAAATTATATTCATCTGCACCTTCTCTTACCAAGCATTTAAATGCAGCTTACTACAATCACAGTATTTATTTAAAAAAATTTAGAGCATTGCGTAAAACACACGTCCATTCAGAGCCATTTTGTGATGTGCATCTAGCATATATGCATTGTTCACTAACCCCTTTTATTTCAAAGAAGACCATCAAAAGCACTATCCAATTTTTTTTTAATCTTATCATTTATGCCTTGAATAGAAATTTCACTATTTAGGAAAGTCCTGAGTATGCCAATAATACTTATAAATGGAAATTCAGTCATTTTTGAGGAAAAGTTAATGAAAATAAATAGGCATTACCTTCAAAAATCTGTACTTTGCCAATCTTTGAACCCTGGAAGAAATAGAACCTTCAGAAGGCTTCTGCATATCGGAAAAATAAGATATCATCACCAGGTAACTTTCCAACTTAGTAATTAATATGATTACAACTTTCAGGTAATGACTCGATAACCTCCAAGTTAGGCACCAGTGCAACAGAATCTTAGTCTTTCATTGGGGAGATTGGCCGCTCCTTCAAGATGATTTGTCAACAATGTCTATGACAGAAACCAACTAGTAAAGGCCTTGACAATCAAAAGCTAACCAGTTTTTGTCTCTCAGACAAGCAAGAAGCCAAACAGGGTTTTATTGGATTAAAAATAAGACTGATAAAGGATGGTCTAATACTGATCAACACATGTACATAACAATTATAACCGCCAGTGAACTGCACAAGTATACAGAAATCTATAGTGCCTGCCTGTCTGTAGAAGCTTGGAATTGTCCCAGCAGTGGATGTCTTCTGTTGTCGCTCTTTGAATAGTTCAAGAAGAATCCTCCTTGTTTCGAGCTCTAGCAAAATCCAAGCAAACTTCAATCCAGAGTCAGATGCAGCTATAATAAATATAACAATTAGGATCTATAAAACTATAACCATTAAAATCATGTTAGCATCCTGAAGACTTTTCATTCAATATATTTTGAATCGAATAAAAAGAGTCCAAATGATTGTAGAAAACTAATATTAACACTAAAAACAAAGAAGCATGAATAATATAACCATTTCCCTTTGATTATTCCCCAGTATCCAGGAAAAATCTCTCCCATCTATGAAAGCACTCAGAGTTCCACATTTTAAAGACAACTCAGGATTGGACTGTAACAGCATGATTGTAACAGGACTGTACAAGAAGAGGATTATAAAAGAACAAGGAGATAACAGAAAAACGCAAAAGTGCACAGAGGCCAGATTGCACAGGAGAATGACATAACAACCCACCTCCTAACCATTGGGGTATAAACAAGATGATAATATACCCATGCTATACCACACTGTAAATTTCGCAATAAAGTATCTGACAGCTGTAAGATTCTAGATGGAAACTATTTACAGTGTAAAGCATGTCAATGCTCAGAAATGCGCTGTTCCCTCAGAAATATTGTTAGGATTTCCTTTTAATGCTGCTTACCCCATGTGGGGAGAGAGTTATTATACTACAATTATTGGCATCTATCTCTAAATGGTGCTGTTACACCTCATACCATATGATGTTCATCACTATTTTCATCACAATGATGGAGATTGACAGCTGGTATCTTGGAGCATTGGGCCAACTTTGTAACAGAACCAACTCTCTTGGCATCCTTAAGCAGATGTGGTCTTGAATCAATTTCGATTTAATACTTGCTCAGAAGCCAATTATGAGTTTATTATGATCACATTCTATTTTTCAAGACCTTTCCAAAGACTGTAATATTGTTAAATTCTGAGTCTGGGGTACAAAGATATGGCCCTCTAAATAATCCCAGTGTTTCATATCTCCCTATCGCCTCGCCACATCAACCACCAAATGGTGTTTACTTACATGTCAACAAGCATGGCACTGTTCTACCTGGCACACAAATGATGCCATTT
This sequence comes from Pinus taeda, assembly GCA_000404065.3. Classification (NCBI taxonomy): domain Eukaryota; kingdom Viridiplantae; phylum Streptophyta; class Pinopsida; order Pinales; family Pinaceae; genus Pinus; species Pinus taeda. Next base: position 84,083 of record APFE030494122.1, on the reverse strand, counting down.
TGCACACCCCTCCATGCTCGTCTTTGCCATATCACTTCCCTAGAAACTCTCATTAAGCAATAAGGACTCATCTCATGTCACCATCCCCCAATCTTCGTAATCATCACACAAATCCTTCCACCTATCACCCATTTGGATAACCTATCATATCTTTCGAAGCTTTTGGCCCTTGCGATAAGGGTTTCTTCTCTCTCTATAACATCCCCTTATCATGCTATTCGAAATTTTTAACCCAATGGTGTATGCTCAAGGGATTTGTTTTGTATGCATATCACATCAAACAAGAGTTTCATACGTATCACATCTATGGAAAACAAATTCAAATCATTGAGTGATGCCACATGTCACGGCTTTGTATCTGTTGTATCACATCCATATAATCATTCATTGTGCGATAACATTGCCCGGTGGCTTATAGCTCTGTTTTGCATCAAACCTAAGTTCATGTGCTATGCATATCGCAATGTCAACGTATAACATATCACATTTTTTTTGTGACTAGTGGAATTGACAATTGGGGAGGTCTCAAACTCGCATGACATAGGGTCCATTCCATTCGCTACCACTAGTTGCACCACGCCTACCCCTAACATGGAGACTAATTAATCAAGGGGATCAAACCAAGGACCTCATCATATGTTACATAACAAGTTTACACGCTTTGCCAAGTGAGCTACCCCCTAGGATTGCAATAACATATCACGTTACCAAGCATTTTGTCATGCAATATTCCTCTCTAGAATTCTACTTCGTATATCTCTTTGGCGGATTTCTCCAATTTTTGGATCCATGCGATACAAAATTTCGTAAAATCTTATCACACCTCTCAACATTTTTAGTGTGTGGTCAACAAACCCTCACCCATCCATAAATTTTGTGGGTACAATGTATGTCACACCACATAAAATTTTCCTCAACACAATGTCTACTATCTCAACACTAAGTGTCCCTTCACAAGTTTCAGTGATGACATGTCAATCTTCGGCGTTTGCAACCTTCATTGCATCGGACATACCCATTGTTCATTATACCAATTCATCAATTAACAAGGTCTATGGGTAAAATTGTAGGTGTCTCATGTTACTACACAAATTCTATGTTAAAATGATAAAAGCTCAAAGCCACACTGTACAATCCAAATGGAACCTGTGAAGGTCACCCACTGTCACCTCAGCGACCCACCTTTCGACTTTAGGCTCAATGGGGACTTCCCTAAAGAATCATTAGGGCTAAGGAATAAGGAACAAGGTATTATCACAAATAACCCCAGCGATTGAGTTAATTTAGGGAGAGAAGAAAGAATAATGATCGAGGAATATGAAGATCAATGCCTATATCAAACATGGTTATAGAGTCAACAAGGGATCAAATGATAAGGCAAGGTTAAGAAGAGTACCCTTCTTTTGTCAATTACCTAATAGATCAAAACCCCACTAGAGAGGATTCCTCTCGTGGATTGCCCTCAACCCAAGGATCGACTATGGCATGAATCAAACCAAGATTTTGCTAAGTTGGGGGTTTGCCTAGAAAAGAGGCCCAACGCTTGTCTCACACCAGCAAACGGTTAATGAAGACATGTGCCTTTAACATCCCCTTCCACGTGACAGTGTTGCCCCTAAATGGATCAATCTAACTAAGCCTTGTGTCAGCTCTGCATAACCGTAATTTTATCCTTGTAAGAATTGTAGCAATAACTAAGAAAGCATAACTCTCTTTGTTAACAAATTCATCATATAGATAAGCCCTTAACAACAAAATACCCAAAAAGTGTTGATATTTGTAGGTTAGGTAAGTACTTTTGCACAGGCCTAAGTGACTAAGCATGCAGAAGTCACCCACAAGATCTCACTAGAATACTTGCTCTGGGTTGAGCAAGTTGCTTTGCAACTTCGAAAAAATATATAATTATTATGTTGGCTCATTAGGCAAAAGTAAACTTAGGAAAAGTAAAGTAATTTACTTTACTGCTTTTGTTTTAATCTTAACCATTGATCTCAAGTGAGGAGAGATCTAACCTCGGTCGACAACCACTTTTAAGATTAAGGTTAGGAATTTAGCTCAATGTAAAGTTATAAAAGCAAGGCTAGGGAGAGGGAGAAGACACACCACAACGGCACAAGACTTTGAGAGGAGCCTCTCAGTGACAGGGTGAAGGAGGACTTTCACATCTATGTGGCAAGTTCGAGGAAGGGGCGAGCAAGGAAACCCAGATCATCCAAGGAGGGCTTGATCAACTGGATCAGATCCTGTTGTTGTACATGTAATTTCCTCAGTTGCGCCATTATCTCAGAACAGGAGCTCGAGTAGGTTCTAAATCATTGTTAATGATGAATTGATTTGATTGGGCATAATCTGTTTTTGTCATTTAATGAGATTGGTTGTTATATTGTCGCTCCTGTTATGTTAAGAACTTAGTCGTTCCTTTATTCAATAGATCTATAATATGTTAGGCCAATAAAGTGTCGAGTTCAAAGAAAAATTAGCATGGTACCAGAGCCTAATCTCTTAAAACCGAACTAAGAATAACAAGTACGAGATTCGTATAGGATTGTCAGGGCCAATTCGGCAATGATCGTATGAGGTAGAAAGAATAAGGAGGGGGCCAAAATCGGCCATATGTATCGTACAGAGGCCCAAGCATAAAAATTTTAAAGATTTAAAAAAAAAGGGAAAGCAGTGGGGCCGATTTTTTAAAGTTTCAGAAAAAAGACGACGTGGGGGGGCAAGGTGGCCAACAGGTCTAACGGCCCACCTAGCCACCAAAAGCTCGCAGAGGTGACCACTAACTCCAACAAAGGAGAACCAACCAGTCATTATGCATGTGAAACTAGCTACATGCCGCTAATTGGGGCACATCGTACAGCAAGTCGTAGGGTCTAAGTCGACATACAAGAGCACACAGAACTGGCTGCCACTCGAAGGACGCAGGCAGTAAGGGCGACGCCGAGATAGTGATGGAGAAAAGACATGCACAGCTACTAAAAACACATGAGCAAGGGCAAAGTGCAAAGGTGTCCAAACAAGCGGCTCAGGAGGCAATAGTCACAACACAGTGTAACTCAGCCACTGGCACAAAGTTGTAAGCACAGTGAGTTCAGCAGTGGACACATCAAGTATCCAAGTGGACGCAAGGGTGTCAATAGAGAAAGCGGTCGACAAGCATCATGGCATTCAGAATAAGAGGATTGCTTCACAATCCCTTGCACTATGAAGCTCTCCAAATCCTAAGGCTAAAAAATGAGGAAGCATATCAATTAGAGAACCAAGATTCCAAACTAGGAAAAGGAGATTTAAGAATAAAACAATACCTAGCAGAATTACATAATCACTTAGGAACAATTTGGGTGATCAGGCTACCCTCCCAATCCGATCAACAAAACTCTGACTCCAATCGGAACTGTTGTTGCACAAACTAGCAAGCCTAGTAAATAGGTTAAAGCTAGAGGGCACAACAACACACTGGGACAAAAGCCCACTTTCACCACAACCTATGTCCCCTTCTCTTCTCGAATTTTCACCGAAAGGAGGAGTCCCAGTATCCCTCACTTGTGATTAATGTGTCTATAATGGGGTTCAAAGTGAGGCAAGGATGGCTCATTCAATGGAAAGATTCAATTAAAGTGTGAGCTTTGGGAGAAGCTAGTAAGACTTTCCATGAAAAACCCCTTGAGAGAAATACTATACGAGACCTCAGGTTGATATATTTGACGAGATAAGAGTTCATCCAAGGTCAAGATAGTTGAGAGAAAAAGTTTTGAAAGATATACTACTAAAGTACAAACCTTCAAGAAATCCCTAAGTTGAAGGGCAGCTTCAAGGGTTCCCACTTGATGTGATAGCTAGGGCATCAGTTTTCTTGAGATTCGTCTATTGAAATTTAATCAAAATTTGTAGATGCCTAGCGGAGACACTATAGAAGAGCTCTATCCAATTGGAATTCAAAACGCACTCCTACAGATAATTTCGAACCAAGCCCTAGAGAGGATTCGTTAGCCTTAAAGGGACGAGGCAAAGAAAGAGAAAAAGGTGAAGAAAGAATTATTTTTCAAGTAGAATGTGATATCCAAGGATCCCAAACCTCGTGCTTGCCTTTTGGGGAATGGAGTTAAGATTCACCTAGTTATGGCAATTCGCTCTTCAAGGAGGCCTAAAGAAGCAACTTCACTATTCCTAGTAGAGGCAGCTACACATCTATTCTAGACATTTATACTTCAATGAAAACTGTTGTGAAATTTCAAGGATGCAAATGTAATATATCCCCTAGGAACATTCATTCATTCATTGCCTGATGAGTAACATATGCAAAATTTCCAATAGTTTTCAATGCTTCCAACAGTTCACATTTATTAGGGCACATTAATCACCATAATAAAAGATTGCATGCATTAGACATTCATTAAATCATAAATATAGCATCAAATAGTACTTACAAGACAGAGAAGAATACATCCATCCACAAGATTGCCAAAGAGAAGCTCCAAGAATGATAGTGAAATTATCCAAACATCATAGTTCATCAATAACATCTAATTCCGTCCTCCTATTGCAGGTCTGAATTATCTAAGAGAGAGATCGCAAATCCAAAGTGTGATCATTTGAGAGAATGAGGCTCTCTCTCATTTATACATGTCATATGAGTTCAAAAATAAAAGAAGAAGCCCTTCCAATGCCTAAAATGCTAAGTAACCCACCCATGGTTACAAGTCAACCATGATTGCTCAGAAAGTAAGTCAAAATAGCCTTCTTAAGCCGACGCTAGGCTGATGTGGAGGCCTAGAAGGGTAGCGTTGAGGCCTCATGTGCTAAAGGTGAGAGTGAGGGCCTCAAAATGATGGATAAGAAGGGGATGCCCTCTAAATGCTGCAAAGCATCTCCAAACCCCAATTTGGGCTCTATGGGCTCCAAATGGGTCTCATGGGTCTCCAAATGTCTCAAGATCAAATCTATGCTCCATTAATGAGGGCTAGAAGATGACACATGCCCTCCCATGTCTCCCAAAAGAGAAAAAACCTCCTCTAGGCCTTGGATCTGCTGTCAAGTGTCAGGTGCAATGTGTAGTCGGCTAGTCAACGTGTTCCAAGTGCATCATTGTCTCTGTATAACTGGGGCATGAACAAGCAATGTGGCCGTGTTGAAAAAGCCCATGGTGTGGCAATCAATGCTCTACATGGCTAGAGGTTGATAGTTCTCAACACTCACCCTACAAGTGCCATTATGACCCTTTGGAGAGCCCCCGTAGGGAGACCAAGTCCAAGATGAAGACCCACCTGCAATCTTGTAGAAGATCCAATGCGTCTCTTCACCTTCCAATACAATTAATCATTAGTGCAATTGAGTAAATAAGCTTGCTAATCAAAGGCAGAAGTGGGCACTTCATAGTGGCATGCCCTTCCAAATGGGCTTTGTTGACCACTACGTGTCAACAACCCATAGCAATACACCCCTTTTTTCCACAAAAAGGGTAGTCCCTGATCGATGTGTTCATGTCGTCCAACTATCATCATCAGCTTAAGGATCATGTTATAATGTAATCCCATTCTGCATGTACATGGTGTAAATAATCTCAATAGATCTGTGTCATGTATGTAATTACCTAGGTAAACCTACTTTTCTAATGACGATCTACATTCCTGGAGGTTTTTTGTCTCACTGATCCATTCTTGAATGGTCACGAGAGTTTTCCTTCAACTTTACCCTAAATCCGGAATGGATTTTGTCACTGAGATCTTAGGAGAGTCCTAATGTTCTAGATCGAGTCTATGTAAAAGTGATTTGGAAATAATCCTAACTATTTAGTTAGGTTATTTTATTACAAATTGCTTGGTCTGCTAGATTATATTTGTGTTGCAAAACTGGGTAGTCTGTGAAAGTCTATTTCAGATGGGTTTTCCCCTTGTGATGTAAAAGATATAAAAATGATGATCTAAAGTGTTTTGAGGGTTGGAAAAATAATTTATCCTCTCGTAGATTAATTAATTAAATTTTCTAGCCAAAAATTAATTAAAATCTTAAACCAGAAATTTAATTAATTATAGGTCCTAGGTAAATTTAAGTCTTCCAAAGGCAAAATTCGTGGGTCCTTAAAATTCAAATTTTAAAAGGTCCCGGGACTAAGGTAAATTAATTATTTTGCTAAATTTTAAGCCTTTGGTTCTTGGGGTTTAAGTCAAAATCAAATTTTTGAGGAAATTAACTCAAAATTTTTATTTTTGAGTTAATTAAAATGCATTTAATTGAAAAATTCGAATTTCCTCAAGAATTTAATATTTCGACGGATGAGATTAAAAGAACTTTTAATTCCCATCGACGATCGAGATTGCTTTGACAAGGATCACTCGAACTAGCCGTTGAAAGATTTATCTTTAAATAGGAGGTCATTTGCCAGTTGCTCCATCTGATCTTTGAATCGTGTACTAAACTCTCAAGCTCTCTTGTATATTTTTTTGAATTAATGCAAAAGTCTTTGGGGTTTCAACGTGTTGTAATGTTCCTCTTCATGTATTTATGGTAACATTGTTTTAATTTATGTTTAATATTATGTGAAAACTATCAATCAATAGCTCTCTTAGAATAATCTGAATACAGATACCTTATTCAGTTTGTTGGATCTAGGGTAACATTTTTAATTTTGATTGAAGTAGCAGGTATCTCTATTTCTTCAGAATTTTATTGTTGTTCTATTTCTCTACTTGATTTGATGGTTGATCTAGTGTCTACAAAAAATATCTCAGGTTCTCATTGAGCGTTTGGGGATAGTCTTCGGTTGGACCAGCCAACTCTCAACACATATTTTCTGAAGAGCCTACTTCATATAAGCCTCAGGATCTATCTAACGATGATCTTTTTTACAGGGTGTTTTTGAGCTAGTACCTCTCTAAAATTTCAAAATCTTTTAAATATTTTGTGGAAATTTTGATAAATCTAGCTATTAAGAACCTTAGATTATCATATCTGGAAGCGGAGTTGGACTCACACTCCTCAGATCTGATAGATCTGTAAATTATTTGTATAGATCTGTAATTATTTGTATAGATTTGTTATTTACTTGTGTAGATTTGAAATTTTGTAACATAATTTTAATTTTAACACTTGGATTTTGGGGATTTTCTCTATTTTTGTACATATTGGGTGTTGGGTTTTTCTCTTTTCACTTGTGCAGGAATAGATCTGAGAAATCAGCTAAGAAAATCCTCAGATCTGAGATTTTTTCAAGCAGATCTGAGGGTTGAGACAGATCTAGGCCCTAGAGGGAAATATCTTGTTCCAAATATTTTTGCAAGGCTAGCCATTAAAGATTTTCCAATAAATCTGTAGATCTGAAGCAAAACAATTCTTTTCAAAACAAGGGTATCAAGTTTTGGGGCTCCTAAGCTTAGATCTGCCTTTTCCTAGCCCAAGTGCTAGCTCTTATTGGCCCAAATTCCCCTTGCTCCAATTCTAATCTGAATATTTAATTTTCTGAAACTAATCATGGGTGGGTTTTTGCAGAAAATTTGGTAAAAATTTGTGTTTCAAATATTGAATTTTTTTTGGCAACTTGGGCAAGTGATTTTCAAAGCCTAGGGCCTAAGGGTTTGATCTCTAAACCATCTTTTTCCCCACTGTTTGCTACAGCAGTCATATACCTTTCTAATAGTGGTGAAAAACACATCCAAGTGGTTTGATATTAACTTAAAAATTGTTAAATACATTAATAAGTCATTTATGTTTGATGTGTATCAAAAATTTGGCCTGGATTTACATTTTGGGTGACTATTATCTCTGAAAAATTCTGTTTCTAAAGTCTGAAATATAACAGTGGCAAAATTTCATGTGAGTTAGCCTAAAATAAGTTCCTAAGTTATCTAATACATTAAAGAATTAATTTCTTGAGTTGGGCATTCATCATTAGGCTTATTTCATGTTTTAATTGCTAGCTGTAGTAAGTATATCAGATCTGATATAATTATGGAAATCACATCATAACAAGCTGAAAATCATGTGGGCAAGTTTGGAAATTTTTCGGTAAATTTTTGGCATAAAGATATCATTGATAGCTTACTATTTCCATTGACATATTGCTGTTGTCATAAAGTTTTTCTTACTAGTGTCCTAAAAACTAATTTCTGAAAATTAAGTACTCTGTCATGGAATTGTGATAAAATGCATATCTTTTGTTTCATAAACTGAGTATTTTTTGAGCATCTATTGAAATTGATTGCAAATAAGTTTTTGTCCTCTTTGAGCTATAATTGTATCAAAAATATTTGAAATAAGCTTGTGGTTTAATTGTAATATTTTCAAGGCTTTATTTTTAAGTCTTCATCCAATAAAGCGAGCATTTTATTTTGATGATTAAGGGCTTTTGCGACACAAGTGTTTCTAATCCTCGAGTCTAATTTCTTCTCATCATCTGGTGCATTTGCATATAAGTTAACTTTGCATAGATAAAATTTACTTCCAAGCATAAACTTGGTCGATAGAAAGATAGATCTCCATCTATCTTTTCTTGAGAACCTTGTTTTAATAGTACTTAAAACGGTGACATTGCAGTCATCAGAGCCACAGTTTTTTGCAGCGTCGAAGGCACCGAGTATGTTAGAAGTTTCAGGAAAGGTATCGTTAATCACACCTTAGTATGCTTCTCCTGATCTTCTTTCTGCCAATTACTACAAAATCAGGCTCAACACAAAAAGGATTGAAGGGTTCACATTTAAATAGGCATTTAAACTAAAATTAACCAAGATTCTTGCATCTCACATTAGTTTTAGGATCTGCATTTCATATAACATAGTCATTCATCTAAGCAGCAGTTGCTAATCGATTACTTGGTCTTAATTTCCCTAGCAAGATCATTGACTCCATAAGGCACTAGTATCAATCGTCTAAAATCTAATCAAATCCTATAAGTCTTGTTAAATCTTAATCAAGTACTTGATTGTTTCACTGTGTCTCCCGCACTGGTTAGTTCCCAACTAGTTTTTCTTCATTCCACTTTTCCATAAAGCCTACCCCCCTTAGCCTATTGTAGGGAGACAGTTTAAACGGAGAGATTGGGGATCAAGGTGACAGCCCCCGATCTGAATGTTGTCGTGGTGCCTGGACATTCTGTGCGACAACAGGGTTTCAACATGTACTAATATTTCCTTCCTTGACAAGCGAGGTTAATAGAGGACCCTATTAGGTGGTTCCTACCTCTAAGGGAATGACAAGTCCATGGTAAATCCATCAAATGGTAAGTGTCATATGAAATAGTGATGGGATGGAGTAAGGACAAAAAGGGAAGCTCCAAGACACATGCCATGTTACCAGGGTAGCTATGATGAAGGAGGCCCGCACATTGGGTGTATAAATGTAGGAGGGAGCAATCGTGTTACATGAGTTACACTGACCTTTGTTTTTCCACCCTTCTTCATATGTCTTTTGCCTTTTATTGATTTTTCGTCATTTTACTTCTTAGGCCTCATGGTTATGAGAGCATGATGCATAAAATATAACAGTGAATACCCCTTTAAGGTGTGGCAATTTATCACCCACCAGGGTTTGGGACAATCATGGGTTCCTTAATGATGCAGGGAGCACTCATAGGGACCTTAAGAACCATGGCGATGGCCATAATGATAGGGGTAGAGCTCATGTTTGGTTTCTGCCCATGCACTAAATTTCATTGTCTCGACCATCTTTTGCATTTTGTGGTACATTTCTTATTATATGTGGCCATATTATGCTTTTATCTTTCCTTTTTAGTTGCATCAACCTCTGAGGCATCATTCTAGGCCCAACCCAAGGTATGAACAAGGGGAAGGGGAGGCTAACACCTTGTGGACCCAACGAAGAAACGTGGACCCAGATGGGGAAAAAGTGAAAAGGGCTTGTATTGAGCGAAGGCAAGTGAGATAGAGATATATGGTATCGGGAAACGGGGCCACGCAACCAAAATCAAGGTTTCCCATGTAGTGACACTCCTAAAGCTAATAGCCAATAGAGGAGATCCCATGGAACTAGGATACAAGATTAACCCCCAAGTTGAGGTAAGGGAACAAGAGTATAGTCCAAACCCATTATTTCTGTTGAATCCCCCACTGTTAGTTTTTGTAGCATCGGATGTGTTTTAGCCTTGAAATTTTGTGGAGAGGCTAGAATGCATGAGATCTCCAAAACCCAGAAATAATTACTGGAAATTCTGCCTAGAAATGACTTAATTGGATTATTACTCAGTCTTTAATATTTCCTAAATCTAAGCTTAGGGAATATGACTAATTAATCAGAATTAATTAAGTCAAGGTGTGAATGTTCTAGAAACTCACACGAATCGACTTCAAGTTAATCCTAGCCATCGATTAAGTCTCAAAAGAGTTTTATAAGAAGAAGTCGATGGGGCTTGGAGAAAACACTTGAGCAGTTCAATTTCATGAGCAGATTGATTTCCAAAATAGCAGCAGTCAGTTGCTGGAGTGACAGTCAATGAGATCGAAGCAGTGAAAGAGAGGCAGGGACAGTGAAGCAGCAGGAAGGATTCCAGTTCCAGTGAGTGCATTTGCAGAGAGGCAAGTGAGCCATAGTGAAGCTGACACAGAGCAACGCAGTAGCCTCTAGAGGAAATTTTGAATTTCCTGGGGAATAGCAGAGTTTCAGTGCCAGAAGCTGGGTAGAGGTTCTGGAGGCCAAGAGAGACATTTTCCCAGACAGCAGCAGACTAGACGGCTTAAGGAGAAGTTGATTCGAGCTAAATGCAGAAGTGACAGCCAGTTTAGACGACTCAATTTGAGCCAAGGTCAGAGTCAGGATTTGCATGTGGAGTGAGGAAATTCCTCACTAGATTTTTCTTACCAGTTTTTCTCTATATGATTGCTAGTTTCAGCATCCAGTTGTACTTAGATTACTTCACTGTTGCATAATAATAAAAACCCACAACTGCTAAACCGGTTTTCCCAAGATGGGTCGTTGCGGGGACATTGGTCCAAAAATAACTGTCATTTTAAGCGTGTGCTAGTATTTCTTCCAGCGTTTATTTTCTTCTGTAGTTTATTTGTGTAGGTTGCAATGTGATTGATTCAGTATTTGTTGTAGCAAACAATAAATAAATTGTTAAAAAATAATTTAACAATTAGGAGAATTATTTCCAGTTGCTGCAATAGGAATTGGGTTTCCGATTTTTCACACCCACAAATCCATGCCCAAGTGTGCCCAAGAAAGGCAAGCAAAAACACCCAATCACATAATGAAAAATCATACATTTGGGGTCGGATGGCCCACCTTCAAACATACAATCATAACCAATGAGCGACAGCACACAATGGTTGGCTCGAGCTATCAAGTGGCTGAAAGGGGTTGATGGCTGTCGGCTGAAAACAAATCTAGGAGAATTTCTCCTATAGGGGTCACCCACTAGTGGTGGGTAACAGGAACAACGAATATCCTCAACAAAAAATGATATACACATGGTTGGCCATCATGTGGGGTAAAATGACTATGTGATCTACGATGAATATCAAGTCCCCTCACTCTTCCACTTGGAGAAGGAACCATACTACATATTGTGAAGTACAACCATAATTGGTATGTTTGCCATTAACTCAGCCTAGCCTTTTCATTAACTAATGGACCCACACTTTGATCAAATGAGTGAAAAGTTTTAATAGTAAATGAGTCATTGCAAACAATAAAACAACTATGTTTCTCTATCATTAAAGGACAAATCCACTTCATTGCCAGCATCAATAGCATTGAAGAAATTATGTGTATATGAGTTCAACAGTCAAAATGCCAGTCAATTCATTCTTGGAGTTGCTATCATAAACCTATTCATATAGGCTTGTTGTACCATAAACATCCTAGCAACCACATGAGCAATTTAAATGTTGACTTGAATACACTTAGAATCTATAAACTATAAAGTCCACTTACTCAAAATAACAAGTTTCAATGCAACCTTTGTAGTGTCCTAGGGTAATTCTGCCCTTAGTTTTTTCATTAGTCTAGGATTCCCAATACTTCAACATAGAAAATATTCATTTGTTTATATAACAGTAGGCAGCAATTCTATGTAATACACAGATAGAATTCTCCAATAGCAGTATAATTCACACCTCAGTAAGCTAGGGCACCCAATGAATAGTATATTGAGCCAATGATGCACAACACAGTCTGGCAAATACTTCAGCTTGTTATTGACAATGATAAAACCGCAATATGCTAGGGTTGGTTGCCCCCAACTCAAAACCGCCAGAATACTCCGAAGTGCAATATCAAATACAAGAGTACAATAATCTTCCACTAACAATTGATTTAATTAAATAACCGTTGAGACTTAGCCTTACTGTTGGCCAAGCACCTGCCTTAACTCACCTTCACGGGATTCCAAGCCTCTACTGCTGTCAAACGTCTGAATCTACTTCTGTAAGGTATCCCCTGTTGCATTGGTTCAAGAATTAGGTTGACCACAGCTTGGCCTGAAACATTAATTACAAGGGGGAGCCTTAGTTCATTACAAATAATGAACTCTCCCTGGAATATCAAGCTATCTGTCTCGTTGAATCTAAAGCCCTAGTCCTTGAGAAAGGACAAATCCAATTGAAGAATCTTCAAGATGAAGGTGCCTCAGAAGGCCAAAAATCTCAGAAGGATGTCTTCATTGGATCTCAGGAGGTCGAAAGATCACAATCTAATCCTAGGGCAGAAATACTTGTGAAATAAAAACTATGGACTATTCCTGGTCAAGATCAAAGTTTCATTGGTGAAAGAGTCCACCTAAAGAACTCAGAAATATAACAAAAGTCAAAATGCCTCGGAATCTTCAGTCACTTATATCAGAAATGCAACTTAGAAATTGCGAAATGTTTTGATGTGATGCATTATTCTCAAGGAGAAGTCTTTTGACTAGGTCATAGATCTAGTTTGATCAAAGTATAGTTCTTATTGTTATTAAAGAAGGGGTCATCTTGCAAATCATTTTGGTTTATAATATAACCAAGTCATGAAGAAGACAAGCTACATCTGAGGACAATCAATGTACCGAATATCTGAAGATCTCGCCAACTCGAAGATGAACCACAAAGTTGAAGCATAATCACAATATAATGATTGAAGTTGAATATGAGATCTGGAAAAGAAGGCATATAGTCTAAATCTTGACACTCGAATCTCATATGCTGTGATATGTTTTGTGAAGAAGTCACATATCAAAATTATCATTCAGCACAAGACCAACACTGAAAAGTGAAGTGTAAGTTAACAATTGTGTGCATACTTGAAGATGTTGAATCAGAGGCAGGGCATTGAAGAAAGGTACCAAGAAGGTAATTGGTTCAATCAAAACCACAAAGTTTGATTGCATTGCAAGGTATGTACTCTCTCAGAAACTTGGTTCATTTAAGAATTAAAAGTGTATTCATCTCAAGTCAAGCAATTTGGGACCAGATTGTGCTATAGTTTGGGAATGCAAAACTATATAGTTGATATCACAGATCCTTGTGAAGATCTCCAACAATATTCACTGAAGACCTTGTGTAAATGAACAAATTTGCATCTATGCCAAGAGAACTTGGCATTCTAATGACGAGCTGAATTAGAGTCTTGTATGGACCTATGTAAAAGATGTATGTAGTACTTAAAATTTCTTTCTATGCCAAAGGAAATTGTTTGACAATGTTGAAGAAAAAAAGTCCTTATGCTGAGATACTCGTGCTCCTATTATTGAAGAGGCCGAGCTCCTCCTTAAGACTGAAGTCATTTGCAGAACTTGTTAGGCTCTGACGAAAAGCTCGAAATCAAAGTGTCACTTTTGTATGAAGATACCTCGTTGGAAGGTCTCTGGGAGATTGAAACATTATGATATTTTAAAATTTGCATATAAACAAAAATCAAACGCTGAAAATTCTAGGGTTTGGAAGATTATAAGTATTGAGTGGGTATCTAGGGTTAGTAATCCCTAGCAAACCAGAAGGGCTTGGATAAGAAAGCCTAGGATTTATGGGAAAACCCTAGGATCAAACATTTCCGTTAAAAGAAGAAACCCTAGCTCCTGCAAGAGAGGAATAATATGATGATGATGATGTGGATGAAGTTGATTTGCAAGTTGTATGTAAGAAGGCTAAGATCAAGAGGTAGTTGACATGTTCTCAAAGATAAGTATTTTATATCTTCTTGTTATTACTATTATTGTTGTTTCTATTAGTCTCTTGTCTTTCTATATCTTGCTTGGTTGTGATTGTTCTCTCATGCCCTCCCATTAAGGAGGGCAGATACATGATGAGTGTTGCTAGTGGAAAGAATGGAAGAACAAGAAAAGATAGTGACAAGAAGACTCGTGTTGAGCTCTGGACTCAAAGAGTGCAAACTTGAACTATGCCGAAAAGAAGTCAGTTGTGACTTCCAAGATAAAGATGCCTAGAAGTACCAAGCAAAGGATTACCTTAGTAAGAGGGAAAAGAATATGAAATCAGGCTCCTCATGCATGGTACTCTCGAATTGATGGCTATTTAGTTCTACAAAGAGCGATGTTGATCCATTGTTGTGTGAAAATTCCTAAGCCGAAATCCCTACTTCAGCAACTGATGATATTTCTCATAGTTGTTAAATTCCTTTAAACAAATTACTTGCAATTTCCTACGGCAAATATCGAAATACATAGACTGCAGCATTCACTTAATTAAACATAATGCGGAAACAAGAAATTGAGCATGAAAGAAAATACAACACAATAACACCATTATTTTTGGACAAATGTCCCCAGAAAAAACCCAATTCAGGAAAACCGGTGCAGCAAATCTGACGGTTTTATTATTATGTAGTAGTAATTCTGAGTACAATTCCTTGGATGCTCAACTAGCCATCTGATACAGAGAGAAACTGGACAAAACAAATAGTGAGATGCTCTCACCCTATCACTGGAAGAATCTAAGTCTGATCACGCGGGACTAGAGCCTCTACGTCTCCTCTGTGTGGCCTCTGCGCAGCACTGCGCAAGCCTCACGCAGCCTCTACGTCCCCCCTGTTGGGAATCACACTACTCCTTCGAACCCTCTGTTGGCTGGAAATTCGGAATTTCTACCTCCCAGTCTCACATCCCGGCTCTTGGCTTCTAAAACTCGATTTCCTTACCAGGAATTCGATCTCCCTCTAAGGCTTGCGCTGCCACTGTGTGGACTAGCGTCTGCCTCTCTCTGGATGTCGTTCTATTCTCTCTGCCTAGTACTCTCCGGCCCAGGAAAACTTCCTTCTTCCAGATACTATCTCTACCCTTGATTGTAAAAGATCAGTTTCGAAAATCTCTCCGGTTGCTGCTCTGCTTCAGAAAATCGAAATTTTGATCTCCCTTCGCTGTGTTTTCCAAATGACCCTCAAGCCTCCTTAAATAATCTTCTCCTTGACATTCAACAGCCCAGATTAGAAGCTAATCAATGGCTAAGATCATTTCTACTTGATCCTCGTCTTCTTCTAGAAATTACACCCACGGTTAGATTAATACCCATTAATTATTGTAATTTCCTAAGTTTAGACTTAGGGGTCCCATTAAAAATAATTGATCATTTTAATAAAACCGTCTCTGGGTGGAATTTCCCAAAACGCTTTCACGATTCTTTGGAATACATGTGCCCAAGCCTCCCTGCAAAATTTGAGACATAGAGCACATCCGATGCTACCAGAAATCAACACTCCCTCTTAGCGAGGAATGTGCTCTAACAATGTCTCCCACTAAAGCATAACCCTGACTTCATAACATCATCCTCTGCACTGTTGATATCTAACACGCTGTACACCAACTACTGCGTTGTTGTTGCAATTGTACTGTTGCTGACATTGCCACTATCAACACTGCATCCATACTACGGCTCCCTCTGAATTTCTACATCCGTGTTGTTGCTGGCACCGCCACTGCCAACTAACCTTGCACTACAAACTGTTGTTGCTACTGCATCAGCAACAGAAAAACATCCCAAATTATTGAACAAGTGTTCAGCATAAATGCATCTCGATGTTGAAGATTTAACTGTTGCTAGTCCCACGTTGTCCCTCTGAAGCCACTACACTGCTACTACACTGTGCCTCCCTGCACTGCTCCAACTCTACACTACGCTGCTCAGACTTGGCGTTCTAGCCACTGCATCTGTTGCTCCAACACTCCTTTGCACCAACTGACATTGATCCATCCTGCTACTTCTGATCTAGGCTCCCGTAGCAAGGAATTGATCTAAGAGGTGGGCTCCTCAAGGATCCTGCCCATATGTAATCCTTTCGAACTACAACTCTAAATCAGCCCACCTCCCTCCTGGAGGTATCTCGGTTGTCATGGCAAACTCCTCCTCCTCAATCTTCATGAGTGCAACCTTCAGATCGTGCTTCTCATCTGTCCTTCTTCTTGAGAAGACATTGTGTTGCGTAGTGACGCATTTCACCACACCTGAAGCAATTGATCTTCGAGACATCCCTCTTCCGCCTTCGCTGCTCTTGTTGCCCCTTGGATGCAAGGGTTGCATTCTCTTTCTCCTCCTTGGGCTTCGACCCACTGTTGTTGCTTCCGTCAAGCTTACACTTGACTAGATCTCTCTTCAACTCTTCCTGCTTGTGATCTGCCCACATAAATCCCAATCTGGCAAAGCTGCCCTACCCAAGAAGATTTGGACAAAGACTTGCCACTCTTCTGACGTTGAGTTTAGGGCCAGTCTTACCATCTCGAAACCTTGAGGTGTAGACCCCACAGCTGCTAACACGTCTCAAGTCTCCTGAAGCTTCGTGAGAAATGGATCAATGCGCTCCCCCTTTTTCATCTGTACAGATCTCAATTGCGGCTCTAAGTACATCTTCCGCTGCTTGGAAGATCCTTGATACAACGTCGCCAAGGCATCCCACATCTCCTTAGCAGCGCAACATCGAGTTCTCTGGCATTGCTCTTCTTGTTCCACCTGCAGCTCTGATACCATGTGAAAATTCCTAAGTCGCAATCCCTATTGCAGCAACTAATGATATTTCTCCTATTTAAATTCATTTAAACAAATTACTTGCAGTTTCCTATGGCAAATATCAAAATACGTACACTGTAGCCTTCACTTAATTAAATATAATGCAGAAACAAGAAACTGAGCATAAAAGAAAATACAACACAATAACACCGTTATTTTTGGACAAATGTCCCCGGAAAAACCCAATGCGGGAAAACCAATGCAGCAGATCTGAGGGTTTTAGTATTATTCAGTAGTAATTCTAAGTACAATTCCTTGGATGCTCAACTAGCCATCCGATACAGAGAGAAACTGGACAAAACAAATAGTGAGATGCTCTCACCTTGTCACTGGAAATATCTGAGTCTGATCACATTGGACTGGAAACTCTACATCCCCTCTGTGTGGCCTCTGTGCAAAACTATGTAAGCCTAATGCAGTCTTTGCGTCACCCTGCTAGGAATCACGCTACTCCTCCTTCGAACCCTCTGCTGGCTAGAAATTCCGAATTTCTACCTCCCGGTCTCACACCCCTGCTAGCTAGAAATGTTGAATTTCTGCCTCTCGATCTCACACCCCGGCTCCTGGCTTCTGAAACTCTATTTCCTCAGCACGAATTCGATCTCCCTCTAAGACCTGCGTTGCCACTGCGTTGGCTCTGCGTGGGCTGGCGTTTGCCTCTCTCTAGACGTCGTTCTGCCCTCTATGCCTTGTACTCTCCACCCAGGAAAACTTCCTTCTTCTGGATACTATCTTTGCCCCTCACTACAAAAGATCACTTTCGAAAATCTCTTTGGCAATTGCTCTACTTCAAAAAATCGAACTTTTGATCTCCCCTTGGTGTGTTTTCCAAATGACCCTCAAGCCTCCTTAAATAATCTTCTCGTTGACATTCAACGGCCCAAATTAGAAGCTAATCAATGGCTAAGATCATTTTTGTTTGATCCTTGTCTTCTCCTAAAAGTTACACCCACAGTTAGATTAATACCCATTAATTATTTTAATAAAACTGCTATGTTGCATGAGTTTCTGGAACGTGGGAACGTTGGGAACTTGGGTACAGGTCTAGGGAATGGTTAGAGGTTTCCCCAAAATTTACAAGAAACAACTAATCGGGAGTCGTAATATTATATAATAAAAATAAATATATATATATATATATATAATATTTTTATTATATAATTTTAATAATAATAAAAAATCATATTGAATCAAAATATTTAAATATTAAAATCAATTAATATATAAATAATAAAATATATAATCTCTCTTATATATAAATATATCCTGGGTGTCTCTCTCCCTGAGCCTCTCCCTTTTATATATATAAAATATTAACATTATGGCACATGACAAATCTTTGAAACAATTTGGCTTAAAAATACAAAGGAACAATTTTACATATGTTTTTCTAGTTATTCTAAAGAGAAAAAGTAAAGAAACTCTAATGTTTAAGCATTGACTACCACATACAATGTGCACACAAAATCTTCTGCCATATATATACATAAACAACAAAAGAAATACTCATCAGCATAACATCCTAGATATCGCCCTTACATCAAGGTCCCATACACTTCCTTAACCCATCAAGAGATTGCTCCAATTTCTCAATTAAAGATATCGGTGTTAAAGATGTCTTTGGCCTTTCTTCCTGCGAAGGTTTCAACTTAGGCTCATGTTTAGTGGGCAGTTCAACATATTTCTCTACAGGCTTTGTATTCCCCAACCCCAGGGAACGCGGGAACTCCAAAAAAAACAGTCTTCAAAGCTCCTGGAACTTTCCCAAGCTCCCATTATAGCTCCCCCTGAAAAGGGAACGTTCCCATACAGTTCCAAAGCTCCCAGGAGCACCGAAACAATTGGAACGGGTTTCCCAACTCTTGGAAACGGTTCCTGTGTAACAAAGTAAAACTGTCTTTAGCTGGAATTTCCCAAAACGCTTTCTAGGTTCTTTGGAATACATGTGCCCAAGCCTCCCTGCAAAATTTGAGACTTAGAGCACATTCGATGCTACCTGAAATCAACATGTTGAAGATGAGCCCGTGACTTTGATGATCTATTTCTGACTGGGTGAGGACTTCTTTGTACAGTGCAAGTGGGAGTTGATTGAAGGATCTTGGTGAAATCATTGTTGAGATCCTTCAAAATTTGGCATGATGAACTGAGGGTCCATGGACACCTCCATGATGACAAATTTGAAGAAACTGCAAGACTTTGATTCCAATCCTTCGATGTCTCGTCAACTCACTGGCTCTTGAACTATCTGAAACCTGATATTTGCTATGCTCTGGCATAAGCATTGGATTGCTACGAAACATATATTGAGATATTTACTTGGCACCATTGATTATGGATTGAATGGTGAATTGCAGTTGCATGGATTTTTGATTGGGCTAGATGCACTAAAGAGCAGTTCTGGATGTTGTTTTAGCCCAAATATCATGGATAAGTATGATGCAGACCTCACAGGCTCAAGATGAGTATATATCTGATTGTTTCTCCTGTTGTGAAGTAGTTTGCCTTCGAAAGTTTGCTGGTTTTTTCGATTAGGTGTTGGAATCAACCATGATATATTGTGACAATCAAAGTTGTGTGAAGCTTTTTGAGAATTTGTTTTTTATGACAAGTCGAAGCACATTGAGAACAAATATCACCATATCTGGGATGTTGTCCAAAGAAGAGTTGTGAGGCTCGAATACATTTATATAGATAAGCAGGTTGCTGATGTTTTGACAAAACCACTATCCCAGATGAAGTTTGTTTGCTTTTGTGAGAAGCTTGGAATGGTTGATAATTCCTCTTGGAGAGTGAGTGCAGTGATTGTATAGCATCATGAATCTTCCTTGGGCTTGGCTAAGAAACCATGGTTTATGGTTGGTAAGATTGTTCTGGTTACTCCCTTAGTTGAGTTTGATCACAAAACCTTGTGATTGGGGAGGTTGGTTCAGAGGCTTGGAGTGATCCCTTAGGTCATTGAGTTTGACCAAGAGACCGGTAGGTTTGGTTGGGGACACTGATTTTGAGTACTCTACCTTGGGTCATTGTATTTGACTAAGAGACCATGTGGTTGGGGAGATTGGTTCTTTTGACATCAAGATCAGGGTTCCTCCCTTAAGTCATGGAGTTTGATCGAGAGACTATATAGTCGGGGAGTTTGTATTGAAATAGGGGTGCCTCCCTTAGGTCATTGAGCTTAACCAAGAGACCTTTGTGTATGGTCGGAGAGATGGGCCCTGTGTACTCTCTTAGGTCATTAGGTTTGACCGAGAGACAATTGGTATAGTCGGAGAGTTCGATCCTAATTACTCTCTTGGGTCATCATGCTTGATTACAAAACCATTACATATGGTTGGAGAGTTTGACCTCATGAACAATATTGATTGATCCCATGGTCAGTTGGGTTCTCACCATTTTGATGCCTTTGGCTTTGGCTTGTGTGTTAAGTTTAGGTATGTTCTATTCTTAGAGCAATTTATTTCAATTTTCACAGTTAGCTGAATACCTTTTCCAGATTAGCAATCACATCAGCATTAAAGTAAACTACAAATAGAACATAAACATAAATTGCAGAAGACAAGACAAGACAAGAGGACACAAGATGTGGCGCTAGCCAGGGACAAACCCCAATGTGGGGAACCCTTGAACAATTCTTCTTATATGTTCTTCAATAGTTCAGCAAAGAGAGAGAAAGAGAGAGATAGTACATTTACAACAGAAGTCAACACTTTGACTTATCTAGATAAGAGCATAGATCATCTCTAAGAGGATGATACATGAGATCTGTAAAATGTTGAGCATGCACCATATGACACAATTATTTTTGGACTGATGTCCCCAGAAAAACCCAATGTGGGAAAACCAGTGCAGCGATCTAAGGGTTTTCTTATTAAGCAATATCAGAGTACAATCTAGGCGCTGAAACTGGCCTACCCAACAGAGAATTTCCTTGGCAGTAATACCTCTCTGTTTCTGACAAATCTCCTGGCTAAAACCCCAGATAAACCTTTCAGCAGCTACTCAGCACAAATCTGCCCCAGAAACCCCAGCGTCAGCCTCTCTCTAGACTACGTCAGCCGTTCTTTGCCCATCGCTGGCCCTACGTCACCCTGGATGGGTCTGTGTCAGCCTTAGGAGGCCCTGTGTCAGCGCTCTGGCCCTCTGCGTCAGCCTTAGGAGGCCTTGCATCAGCCCTCTGGCCCTCTACATCAACAACATTGTCCTATCTGAGGCTCTGCGTGGCCTTGCGTGAGCCCTGGCTGGCTCTACGTCACTCTCCCCAGCTACTGCGCTGCTCTCCCGACACTATCTCTACCTCTTTGTTTCTCTGTACTCAATGCCCCTCAGCTGCAACTCCCAATCACTAATTCTATCTCTCTTAGCAAACTCTGCTCTAGAGAATAGAATGACTAATCACTCTGGTGTCTTCTCCAAGTGACTCTCAAGCCTCCTCTTATACTTTTCCTATTGACATATCAACGGCCGAGATTAAGACCCTAATCAACGGCTAAGATTAGATCTGGCTTGATCCATGTCTTTTAGACCATTCTAACACAGTTTCATATTAATCCACATTAATATTTTATTTTCCCTAAGTTTAGACGTAGGGACTCCATTAAAAATATTAATTATTTTAATATCTCCTAAACTGTTTAGAATCTACCCAAACCTTTTCTGGGTATTGGAGATCTCATGTGCCCCAACCTCTCCACCAAATTTCGTGGCTAGAGCACATCCGATGATACCCCAAATCAACATATTAGTTGCCTTGTTGTTCCATGCATCTAACTATCAGTCCACAAACAACCCTCAATTCGCTGCATGCTACTATTGATTTCTGCCTAGTGTTCTATGCATGTACTTGACTGGTTAGAGCACACCAACAAGCCTAACGTATAGGGAGAATACCCTTGTTTGCCTCACTGTCCTTAGAGATGACTACGACCTAGTTAGGAGGTCTTTTCTCTCCCAACAGTTGTTGTAATGGTCCCTTACTACATCCCTATAAACAAATATATACACCCCAATATCATGCATGAAACAATCATGAAACTCACCACTAGTTTGTGGCCTGATTGGCACAGTAAGACTGCTCCAATGTGTCACCTCAAGCCATCCTTCTTGCCTCATGCAATGACTAAGAGTTGTCGCTCTTCTTCTCTAAAGTCTGCACCCAAAACAATCCACAAACTCGGACCTACCTCAGTCTTCCTTGCTCCAAATTCACACTATATTTCAGACCTTAGGATTGCATTAGGGCATCTAGCATTAGGGCTACTTTAGGTTTGCGTTAGGGTAGCCTTTAGGTCTGCATTAGGGCAGCCTTTGATCCGGATTTAAACAGGAACGCAACAAAATACAGAGATAACCATATACACAAAGATGCAACGGAAATAATACTTCATTTCATTAATGGAAAACACTGAAATATGCTTACAAACAGA